>OMKL01153377.1:3495-19127 GCA_900302295.1 Parasudis fraserbrunneri | reverse complement strand
TGTGTGTGTGTTAACATTCAGGGGTGTAAAGTAACAAAGTACCTTTACTAAGTACTGTTCTTCAGAAACATTTTGAGGTATTTGTATTTTACTTGATACTTGATACTTTTACTCCACATTTAAAATAGCCCTAAATATAATACCTTTTACCTGACTATGTTTATCTATAACATCTATAAGTCCTACTTACTTTTAATAAAATGGTCTCCATTCGCTTCCATGTGGAATCTTTTTCATTGAGATTGATATGTCATTTCCATTGATGTTCTATTTAGGGTGAGGGAACACTGTTGAATTGTTCAATTGTTAAATCCTGTAGCAGAATGGAGTGCTGTTCAATCAGAGCATTTCTACTTTTACTTAAGCAAAGGATTTGACTACTTCTTCCACCACGGCAAGTGTGTTTGTGGGTTTATGCATGTGTGTGTGTGTGTGTGTGTGTGTATGTGTGTGTGTGTGTGTGTGTATGTATATGTATTAGAGAGAGAGAGAGAGAGAGAGACTGACCGACCCAGAGAGATGAATGTATACCTAACAGCTGTCAACCTTAATTTGTGACAATAGTTACCGTAACGCTGCCAAAGAAAACATGACTATTATCATCAAATGTAATCCTCGTTCACTAATGGTAATAAAGGGTAATAAATAAATAAACTTAAATGTCATGTCCCATTTATAAAAGCCAGTATGAGCTCATATCCTTACTATAAGAAATGCAAATATGATTGCTGGGATATGCCAATATTCTGAGGCATATACTGTGTGTACTTTTGATTGTTTATGTTTGATCATGTAAATGTTAGGTGAGAGTTTCTTTCTTTCTATATTGGTCCTTTGTAAAGGACCAATGAATTACATGGGTTTTTTAACAATGGTACACACATATAGACAGTATAAATCCTGTCATGCACATAACATTCAATCAAACAGTGATTTTAAATATGTGTTTATTATGTTCTGTACTGGTTTAGTAAGTATAGTAAGATCAAGCTGTATGAGTCACTGGCTGACAATATAGGTTGAAATATCAGCACATTTTATCCTTTTCTTTGACTGCCAAGGTAGATTACTCACAATACTGTACTTACCTTTATTTACCCAGGGTAGGTTCGCTGAGCATGGATGCTCTTTTTCAGCAATACCAAATGCTGAGCTCTAAGCAAGAAGCGAAACATGAATTCTACTAGTAATGCTCATTAAAGATGCTACTAGGAAGATTTTGACATCAATATATCATCGTAATTTCAATGTCCATACTTTGGCAGGATTACTGCAGAAACATATTGAGATCGATGAGACTGAAAGACAATTGCTGCATCCGTTGCTTCCTGTTTCGTTGTTAGCTTCCGTCCCACAGTGTGTGTTAAGCTGGGAAGCCTTGCTAACGGTGAACGTGAAGTTATTTTTGTTCGGAAGGCTTCCTTTACGTCATAATGCCTTCAGCAGAACTCCTGTGGATCCGATCCAGGGACACACAATATCAATAGAAAATAGAGAATATTTATGGACTCGAATTGTTTCAGCAATGGTCTCATTTGTTTATTGTAATTTTACGAAGGTATCACAACCAATATGACAAAGATTTTTGTCATAAAATGTTTTGTTGAAAATTCTCCTTGTAGCTGCTTTAAGTGCACCATTTCAAAAAAGCACTGACCTTTGTTGGTGTCCTCCCCCTGTGAGAATGAACAAACACATGCAAGCAAACTTCCTCCCGCTGAATCATAGGATTGTACTTATGCAATGGGGTGGGTGCACATGCTCCACATGCTTCAGCCTCTCATTTACACAAAGAAGTCTGAATCACAAAGGTGCAAACTAAAAGACTTGGCTAGTCACCAGCTTGAGTATTGTACTATTGGCTTCACCCTTCTCACAGAGGGCTCCATGTGCTGCAGTACAGTAAATTCATATTTGACACGCATGTACACATTCAAATTTTATTGCCTAGGATCAGAGTATGGCATGTATCGCTCCCCTTATCCACTGAAATGGACTGCATTTTATATAGCACTTTTATCCAAAGCGCTTTACAATTTATGCCTCACATTCACCCATTCACTCATACACTGACGGTGGATGCAACCATGCCGACCTGCTTGTCGGGAGCAGTTAGAGGTTAAGTGTCTTGCACAAGGACACTTCGACATGGTGCCGGGAGGAGCCGGGGGTCGAACCGGGAACCTTCAAATTACCAGGCGACGGCTCTCTCATTAAATGAGCTGTTTTACATGTACATCTATATATTACATGTATCTAATATCCCGTTTAAGATCATAGATGGGATAAACAGAACTCCCTCAGACCACAAAACCTGACAATAAACAGGATACATACTGTACACATACATACACATACATACATACATACTGTACATACATACATACATACATGTATATATATAGACAGGAAGATTCAAACACCCCACTGAATGAACAGGTCTGTCCTTTATGGAATAATGGGTCTATTGAAAGAGAAGCTCATGCTCTACTTTACTGTGGCTTATATACTGATATCAGGGATGAACTCCTCACACTACTTTCCATTCAAAACCCTAATTTTATTGATCTTGATTAAACTAATAAAATGTGTGAAATTGTATCCGGTAAAAATAATATCAATGCTTGCGTTAAAGTCTGCCACTTCATTATCCATTGAAGATGCTTTTTTTGTAAATAACTGAAACTGCTATGTTTTAATGTTTTGTTTTTGACAGTGTAGTAAATTGTATATATATTTTTACATTTTATTATTATTATTATTATTATTTTTTTTTTTATGTGTATAGTGTCTCAAAAACCTTTTTAGAGTGGTCTAAAAGTTGTTTATTTAGATTTGATTTGTCCATACAGTATTTGTCTTTAGCCACTACAGTATTTCCCTATCCCCCTGCACCCGACATGGACTTGAGCTTGTATACATGTCTATCAATCATGAGAGCATCCATGGATAATCAAATCATGAGATGATGTTGATGATGATGATGGTGTTGTTTGGTATGGGAGGAAAGGACATTTCCTGTTGAAATGTTAACTCTCTTTCAAAACCCTGGCCCTCTCCAAAAAAAATCTATAACTCGATTAGCTTAGGAGGCTGAAGGGGGCCACCATCTCATGCAGCACACAGACATCAAACAAACAGCCGAGAGCACACAATTGGGTGCTGATGAAAGTTACTGAAAAGTCAGTTTCATGTTAAAGTCAGAAAATTATGAATAAACCCTCTGCATTGAAAGGTCAGCAGTGTTTCAGCACTAGCTGTTAATTTGTTAGTATGCAACCAATTTGCGAGACAGCTCAGGGTCTATTGGTGCCCACACCATATACTGTATGCAAGGCACGTACTGCCTGTGGTGGCCCACCTCCACAGTGCCTCTCCAGGAGCACCCAGACCACTTTGGTCTCTCCTTATCTCAGTGAAGTCTGAAATGTGTTGGCTTAGGTTTATCACGAGTTAAATCAATTATTTGAGCTCTTTAAAGAGTGATGGTATCCTACTTGGCCTGCCATTCCCTGCTCCAAAAACAAGAACCTATTTAGAGATGGGATGTAGAAGATGTGGGATGGGTGGAGGAGTGTGTGTTATTGTGAAACTACACTCCCACCTCTGATTGTGTGGATCATTGCTGAAAGAGATAAATATTTTATCTAAATTGCTGCCTTCTTTGTCGGCTCACAGTGTTGAGTTACATATAATTGCACTGTTGCAGAGCAACAACAGTTTTCATTGCATAATATAAATTCTTTCCCAAATCAGTATCTAAATTTAGCAAGCTATCTCACTTCCATCACTTCCAATGCATGGAGTGTATTTACTGGAGTGCCCAGCTGGGCTCTGCAACAAGACACAACAAACAAACTGTAGGCCGATCCCCAGCTTGCTAGCCGGCAGTTAATTCACATCCGTAATTATTATCTGTTCAACGACGTGCTGTCTAACCAGCAGGCAGCTCAAGGATCCCTCACAGCTGATTGGTTACTACAAACAACCCTCCGATGGAGCAGTGATAAGTGATAATAGACCCACCTTGTGTCCCTTGGCTTTTTTCCTTGGTCTCACTTCACCTCTCCTTGGTTTCACTTCTGACAGTCTGCCTCCCCAACATGGTAGCAACTGTCCTATTTTAACAGGCCAAATTCTGGTGTTCATCCCAGACATGAGTTTGAGACTGATAACTCCAACCTGCTGTAAAAGAGAATTACAACTGCCGCCAAAGGTGTACCGGTAGGTTTAGTTGGAACGTTGACAGGGATACAATTCTGTGCAATCCAGCACACACACACAGGCATGCACATGCACACACACACGCACAAACAAACACACACACACACACACACACACACACACACTACTGTTGTCTACTACTATAGGCTGGAAGTATAATTATTTATTATTATAATTATTATTAGTCTCAACCTTATATCTGGGGTGACTCAACAGGAATATTTCACGTGGCACGTCCAGTTAGGACAGGAGTGCTGTGCTTTTTTCATCTTTGGTTTGAAGCTTTGGGGTGGTAACTCTCTGTCTCTTATCTTACCGGAGAGTACTTTGCATAGTGGCATGCAGTAGAAGTCACCTTGGTTGCTAACAGTGTGATAGATGTAAACAGTCGTCTGGCCAAGCTTGTCAGGAGATGTGCGCCACTGTTTTCTCTCTACGAATCAGCCTCATCATAGTACGCCAGCGGAGCTGCCAAAGCGTTTCCTATTTACTGCACCCATGCACAACCACCACTTTGGTGTAATCAGCCTGACCTATAACTAATCAGGGAGACACAAACACTTAAAATAGAGGGAGGTAGAGAGAGAGAGAGAGAGGGGGGGGGGGGGAGAGAGAGAGGAGAGAGAGAGGAGAGAGGAGGGAGAGAGAGAGAGAGAGAGAGAGACAGAGAGAGAGAGAGAGGGAGGTTCTGTAGAGTAATGTAAGGTCTCAAAAACTACTGAACATTATACAATGCCTTCAAGAGACATTGGCACCCTAGCAAGGTAAATATAAACAAAAAAGGCTGTGAAAAATGTTACTGTTTATCAACTTGATCTTATACTCAAAATATGAGAGAAACCTATCCTTTAATTGAGTTAAAATTGTTCATATACATGTTACGTGAATATTTAATATTTTTTCTTTCTTTCTTTTTTTCTTAAAAAAAATCAAAACTTCAAACATCTATTATGGTATAGAATCACACTTTTTAAATTACATAGCACCCAGCCCTGGATGTGATTGTCTGATTATGTTCCAGGACCAACCCAAGGTCTGTGCCACAACAATAGATCCTGCCATCCCTTGTACCAGGCCCCCAACCCTCCCTTATCAACACAATCAAATTACCAACTCTATTACTACATAATCTAAATCTTAATCAAACTATTACATTAAACAGAGTTAAAGTAGTGTATTTACTTTCGGCTCTTATTAGGGAGGTAGATTGCGGTTGTGTTTTTCTTATCTTTCATCGGCATTCTCTTTTTCTTTTTTTCCCCCCTCCCTGGTGATCATTTATCATTAAAGTCCAGTTATTCTGTGTTTATTTGTATTCTGCATGCAGAGAGCTCCCAGGCGATTATTAAGTCAGTGATATTAGGGAGAGAGAGAGGGTGTGAAGGAGAGGCAGAGGATGAGGGTGGGGTGATTGCATCTTTTATTGTTTTGTTTTTTGTGTGGTTCCAACTAATTAACCAAATAAATCTTGCAGTCAGTTTGCACTGCCGGCAATTGAAGCTGCTGTGTTCCTATTGATTGCCATACTCTGCACAGCCGAGGTTCATTGACCAGTGGAGGGAGAAAGAGATGTCATCCTCCTCCTGTCCTCTCCAACCATGGAACCAACACTATCCCTCACTGAGGTTTTATCATCTGTGTCTGGTTTACCCCAGCAGCCACAAGGGAATACAAGGAAAAGGAAGGAAGGGAAGGCCCTTAAGGGAAGTTTATAACTTTATTGATTAACTATTCATGCAGTATCTTATTCATAGTAAACTCTTTTTAATCTTAAATGTTGGAGATAACAATTTACTATGTTTAGGTCACTGCTCCTTGGAGGTAACTACAATGAGTGTTTTGTTTTTTTCTTCTATTGTTTGTTCTTCTTGCATGGGGGCAGATAATGCCCTCCCCATGCTTTTAAAAGTCACACCACATCCCCAGTCAATCTACTATGTCGATTCCATAGACAATGATGCATGTAGCAGACACCTCAACAACTAATGGGAATAATTAAGAAAAAGCAAGCTGTCCAGGCGGAGTGTTCCACACTGATTTATGTTCTTGGGTTGGATTTTTGTGCATATATAACTCCCCTTTCCACTGCACCTGAGGGGTCTGAACTGAACCATGCTGTCCAGATCGACTATCACTTAGTAACCTGAAATGATACACTGCCAGACTGACCAAGGACCGAGAGAGCCGTGGAAAATGATCCCCAAGGATATAGCCACAAGGTGAAAAAGTGATAATCCATGCATTTAAAGTCTGGCTACATGAACACCAATGATAGAGTTTATATCCCTGTCCCTAGATATATTTCCTTGCCAATCTGGTACCTTTCAAATGGGAAGTGTGAAGTGACCTTGGTTGGAGCTTAGCCTGGCTCAATTTAGTGTAGCACAAATAACACATTTAAACGGGAAAGAATATTCATAATAAAAGTTATATTATATGAAAATCCCTCTGTACACAAAAATACTGTGACTCTAGGTAATTGCTGTGATCTCTGAGGTTTTATGGAGATACTCCAGACAGTGTGAGCTGCATGCCAACCATGAATGGAAGTTAGTTTGCGGGGTTCTCCAACCTTTTTCTTTATAAGAGCTACTTTTTGAGAAAAAAAAGAGAAAAATAAGTTAAACCTGCAGAAGGTAACTTAATTAATATTTAGATTGAATTCTGACACAAAAAGGTCACACAATCATAAAAGGTTGTCATTGATGAGTAGGATATGTGAGAGAGTTTCAGTAACCACCCAGGCTATTCTCATGAGTGTCGACTTTTCACTGATTTTCCCATTTCCTACAAATTGGTGAGAGCGCAACTCAACCCCAGCTCTCTAATAGCTCTGAGGGATCAAAGATAGACCAATCAGGAAAAGGGGTTGGACTTAGTTTATTGACATATGACCCTCTCCTGAGTCCAACAAGCCATCCCGCAACTCTCTACGATAAGTTATTAAGGATGAAAAATCTGTGAATAAGGGGTAGGATGGAGTGATGGAAAAAGGAGATAAAAGGTGTGTGTGTGTGTGTGTGGGGGGGGGCATCAACATTCATTAGTTGGGCATGTCCTAAGTTGTATAGCAAGTTGGAAGGCTCTAGCTTAACAGTTGATAATAGCCATGCTTCTTTATAAGTCTATGAGAAAAAAGGGATGAAAAATTAGTGAAAGGATAGAAGTGAGCTATCCATACAAAAAGCACAAGCACATCCCATGGACATACCCTGAAGATGCCCAGCAATTTTGAAGCTGGTAGCTTCAAAGCTGTAGGAGGAATAGCGATGACAAAAAAGGCAATTACAATAAAACCAACATAATAAGTTACTAAACTCCAAGTTACTAAACATGTCAAACCAAAACAAAAAAGTAAACAAAGCGCAATACCAATTGAGGCTATTTTTCCTAGAGGTCACTGTTTGACAGCATTACAGATTATACCTTTAACCATAACCATAACCTCAACCTAACCATAACTATAATGTTAACTTAACCGCAAAGTCACAGAGAAGCTAGAAATTGGTGTACAACTTTTCGTAGCATATGCTATGAATCAGTTCAGAAGAATAAGTTGAACCACCATAGCCCCAATACTGAGTAATGCCTTCTGAAAGTTTCTGCATGGCTTGGGCTTCCAGCCAATCAGGGAAGCTGTCAGGGAAAGGCCCATATGTCATTGGCTATTGTCACTCACACTCGTATGAGAGACTACAGCACAGAAAGATGGCAGACGAAAACAATGCAGAGCGACAAACAACAGCTTATTTTGTCACTACTGGAAACATATTTTCAGGCTTGTACCACAATAATGTGAGCTTTTCAGTGTTATAAAGGACATTTGTGTGCATTTGACCGCGATCGTGGATCACCCATCCTCTTGCCAGGTAACCAGATCTTACTCACAGCAGCTGTAAGCCATGGAATCATTCTTTTTGCCTCTACCCATCAGAGCCATAGCCTAGAATTTGGCGTAACCATACAATATGCATACCTACCTGTAAAGGTTTGTTATTGAAATCTAGTTCAAATAGTAGCCTAGCCTAATATTCTCTTACTATTATGATTGGCAACTGGCAACATCACAATGTTTGTATATTGATAGAGACATGAGACAGTTCAGTTGTCGTTCAAATTCTGTCAGGTGAGTTTCACACAAACAATTTCTACCTTGTGGTTTATATCAAATTAGATTTTATTTATGTGTCACACCTCAGCAGTAGAAAACATTAATGATAACATACATCGCATGAAAGAGTATAGCACCACTGGATACCAAACGAGATGAATAAGTCAATAATCTCCGTGAACATATGCAGCAGATACGGTGGGAGTACACTGCTTTTCATCACAAGATGAAATTGGTTGAAAATGCTTTAATCTATCCTATAACCATGTAGGAAACTTGTTTTCTGTTCCTCATTAGTTTTCAAGCCGCACAGGAAAAACAATCGAGAACACGGTTAGACAGGAGACTATTTTCAGCCGTTGCAACTTAAGAAGACTGCAGAGGAGAAATGAAACCAGTCTTAGAAAATGAGATTATTGAGATAATGTACTGATAAATCAGAGCAGAGGGAATATTTGCATGGAGAAGAGACTTGTGATTTGGCTTAGTATGTCTGCATGACAGCAGGCCAAATGTGTTTCTTCCTTCAGGGTATAAAATAATACTCTGTCTGTGAAACCTAGATGGGGGGGGGGGGTCATTTTATTCATTTTGGCTTGCGTATTGTGTGTTTTGTGTGTGTGCGTGTGTGTAGAGGAATATAGGAACGGCTGCGTTGTTTTTTTGTTTACTTGTATACTAGATTATTGTTTGTCTAATGATTTTTCAAGTTGTGTCCTGGGGGGACGGGGGGGTCGTGATCATCCTGGCAGTGCTCCATTCATCTGGGCTCCACAGGGAGGTGTTTGATGTTTTCATTAACCCACGCCCCTTGCTTGTTGCAGGGGGGCCGCAGGGTGGCCGGTGGACCTCAGCGCTCCATGTACTCTTGCACCTCTTACACGCCCAGGAGAGTTCAATCACATGCCCTGCATGGGGGCACAGATGACTGGTGGGATACGGTGTGGCCTTGGAGGAGATTATACTCTGTTTCCAAGCGCAGGGAAACCGTTCTCTCCCGTCAGTACACACCACATGACTATGGCCATTTCACATACTAATGGAATTTCTTTTAGGGTTGAGAAATAAATCTAGACATCTTTGACAGGCCCAGTGGAGAGATACTTTTATGATCATTCCTCTGAAGAACGGCACAGATGTAATATTTTAGAGACTGTAAAATTGGCCTTATTTGTTCTAATTCTCTTCTATCATTTTCAGCATGGTAGCCTACACTGATATAAGGGCTGATTTATGCTAGGGCGCTCAACACTTTTGATAACTGTCGCTCAGCGGAAATTACACATTTTCAACTGAAAAAAGTGCGCACCTCCAGAATTGTATTATGTCGCGGACGCTGTCATATATTGTTGCACAGTGTGATTAAATTAAATGCCAACAAAAAATATTTGTGGTTTCACTTTGGTTTTGGCTGTAGCTAACATACTTATACACGGACGGGACAGAGGAAAGATTGGCAGAGTAGTTGGGAGCTTGGCATGTTTTGTTACCATAGAGATGACAGACACCGTCACCAAAGCATAAATTATAGACACTTTCATTTCTGTCAAGTGACAGTTGTAAAAAGTGTTGAGCACCCTAGCATAAATAAGCCTTAACACTGAAATGTGAGAGATGTAAAGGCCCAATCCATAATCCAAACCTAAACAAATGGGTAGCCCCACCACCAAAAACAAATAAATACATAGTAAAAATAGGAATGGAGATATGATTCAATTTTTATTTTATTTGCAGAGTTCTTGATACAATGACTAACAAGAGTTTTTAATCATTAGTATTTTGTGGCTGTAAACGGTTTATGTTGGTAATGTTTAAGACAGGAGTAAAACAGATCTATACTCTGATTTAGACAACCTCACATATAGTATAAATGAAAATGAAAATGAAAATGAAAATGAAAATGAAAATATACTGGATTGGGGCTTTAAGTGTCATTTGATGTCCTGGGCTGGGACTCCTTGTTAGTATGCACCACATGCCATGGAACAATATGAATATGGGGACTTATATAAGTTGTGAGAATTTAAATGAACCATGGTCAGATCCAAATGGTTGGAAGACTAGTCTCATGGATACTGTTATGTCAAATCCTCTCTGTCTTCCATTTCTCTTCCCCTGCTCATAATGAAATATGTCAGCATGAATGACATATATCACAGCTTTTCATATTACTTCAAACATCAGTTTGCTTGTTTTGTAATTATTAATTTATTGAGAAGGCTGGATCAATTTGATTATGTGTCATCTGTGTTTGGCATAAAAAATTATTTCTATACTTTACATTTTATTGTAATTCCTTTATTAAGGCAGACCTACAGCATGCTGATTCATGGCTGTTCATCCCTATTCATCAAACAGCTAACTGACACCTTACAGTGGTGATAACGGCCAGCTGAAAAACTGATAGTGACCCTTGCAATTCAGGTGACAGAATGAAGAATAACAGAATGATTGCTTTTCTAAACATTAATTCCGTAACTTTCAATTTTGCTTTATCTTGCAGTCTTTTATTATCGCCTCTCTCAAGCTCCTTATACAGTAAATTACCTATTCTTCTGCCATAATTGCAAATCCATTGATGGGTGAGCCTGCCTACCCTGCACACCACAGAATGTTGCTTTCACTCATGGTTTGCATTTTGCCTTCATTTGAAGGTTTTAGCCAAATTGATCAAATATCGGCTGGATTTTTCAACCTTATTATTAAGTAAAATATAAAAGGCATCTATGCACCACTGCTTTATGCCAGAAAACATCAAGTGGTCTGCTGTGTCTGTCACAATGCTTTTAATCTCTGATTCACTGCTTTCTCAAATAGCTTTCCATTGTTCAGTAACCACAACTACCCAGGAATTAATTGAATACTTAAGCACAATTAACATCACTGCTAATTTGTTCCTCTATTGGATGATGTGATAGTAAACAAAAATGCATTAATGCCTCTATACTTGCCCAAACTAAACTTGGGGTGGATCCATAATCTGAAAGCCCTTTCTGAAAGGAGGGAGAACAGAATTTATACAACATTTACATTTAACAGCAGGGCATCTCTACTTATATATTTGGGCAATTAATTAACATGTGCATCAACCCTGTTTCATGGTACAATACCAGAGAGCTATTTGTTTTTGAGATAAACTTTCCCCTATTAGCTAAGATTCAAATGCAGATTCAAGGTGAAATTGGTTAATTAGGTGGTGGTCTTTCAGTGGGCACAATTTCAGTAGTTGTTTTTGTATGCTATGGGGACTATTCCTGTGCTGGGCGATGGGCATTATTGTCAGATGAATTTAATCACAAGAGTTGCGTAAGCAGAGATTCTCAGTAAAAGCTCCTTGGAGCAACCCTCTCTGTATAATTATTGCATATAAAGCTCTGTCACTCTGGGCCACTGTCTCATCAGCAGAGCTGAAATATGAAAAGCAATTGTCCTACTTTTCAAGCCTAACTACAGTTGTGGCATTTGCTTACAGCTTTGAGCACATTTCCTCTGAGTGGCAGACAAGAAATTGCATAAAGATGAAAAGAAAAACTGGGAGTTCTTTTACTGAAGGAGGAGGTCATATATTATTTCCTTCCCCGATTGTCTGTTTAAGTTGTCTTGTGTTGAGATTCGTAATGTCTCCTTTTAGAGGCTGTATGCTTAGAGATGATATCCACAATGAGTTTTATTTTGTCCCTTGATTTTGTTTACATAGATTTGCATTTAGTTATTTCAAATGACATGTTGACAACGTGAAATAAAAACTTCTCTGACAAAGGGCAAATATGTATAATTTTCTCATTCATTTCACTTGATGCTTTCTTTGCCATTCAAGCTTAGAATTATTTATTACCTCTTGATATCTAAAACATCAAAAATAAATCCATATCTTCACTTATCTACCTTTTGCATAAATGTATCCTTGCCCTCACTGAGTGTTCTTCTGTCTAAGAAGTTTTTAAATTAAATTGTACAAAGACACAATCTTAAGTTTTGGAGAAAAAGAAAATTCGGAATTCTACCCATTTGGAAATCCATACCCCAATAGCAGGACGACAAGCCCCTTATCTCCTGGGGGAAGAGAAGAAGAGAGTTATGTAGATTCATGCTAGCATTACCCCTGGGGTGTTGGGTAAATGCTATCTCTTATGACTGTTGTATCCTTTTTCCTTCTCATTATAAAGCACAGGGAAACATGCACAGAGTTGCTCATCATCACATCATTGCAGCATGTCCCTTTTCCATTTCTCACACATCCATCCACTGACTCGAGTTTCATGTTCTTTAATATCATGTTTTTTTTCTTGTTTCGTGTCGTGAAAAACGTGTCTTGTTCCACAGTCTGACAGCACATCGTAGTGTCTGTTATCAGAAGGCCCAGTGACACACACTGTGGCTGTAGAATTGACTGGCTCAGCTCTTAGGAGGGTATAGTGACACATACTGGTGTTATAAAAAGACAATAGTATGAACTCACTTGGTAGGCTGTGATTTAATGGGAAGGCATAAAAGTAGGGAACAAAGCATTTCTATGGTGTGTGTGTGTGTGTGTGTGTGTGTGTGTGTGTGTGTGTGTGTACACGCGCATTTGCATGTAGGCAAGCATGTGTGCATGAGTGTGTGCATGTTAATGCATGGGTGTGCGATTCAACGTCGATCAGAGGGTGGGTGGCCCTGAAAAGGCCCGTTGAGTTGGGGCGGAAAGCTTGTCGCCGTTAATAGTCGAGAAGATTGAAGAGAAGAGTTTCTTGTGCCGTTGGAAGATGCTTTGAAGCAAATTCCTCAGCTGAAAGGAACGGAGGGGAGATTGCCGTGCTTTCTCCAGCATATATTCTAGATGGAGGGGCGTAGCCCTGGTCTATGATAGATGCATTGATAAGGCAAGGCAAGGCAAGGCAAGGCAAGGCAAGGCAAGGCAAGTTTATTTATGTAGAACATTTTCATACACAGTAGCAATTCAAAGTGCTTTACATAAAATAGATTGAAAAAGTAAAGCACATCCAAAAATAACATGATTTTAAAAAGTATAAAAAGTATAAAAGGCATAAAAAGAATAAAATTAAATAAATCACAGTGCATATTAAACTCAGAAACAATAAACAATAAAGCAGCCATTAAAAGGCAGAGGTGAACATAAAAGTCTGTAGCCTATTTTTAAAATTAGCCAAAGTTGGGGCAGATCTCAGCTCTTCCAGGAAGTTTATTCCAGCTATGTGTAGCAAAATAACTGAATGTGGCTTCACCATGTTTTGTATTGATCCTAGGAACAGTTAGCAGACCAGTCCCTGATGATCTAAGAAGTCTAGATGGTTCATAGTGTGGAAGCAAGTCAGAGATGTATTTTGGTCCTAAACCATTAAGTGATTGACATACTGGTAGCCAATGCAAAGACCTGAGAACTGGTGTAATATGTTCTGTTTTCTTAGTCTTTGTTAGAACTCTAACAGCAGCATTCTGAATGAGTTGTAGCTGCCTAAGTGCTTTTTTGGGAAGGCCTGAATTTGTTATAGACTTGATGTGAGCATTAAAATATAGATCTGAGTCAATAATAACCAAGATTTCTGACTTGGTTATTGGACTTCAAAGAAAGGGTATGAAGATATGCACCAGCTTTCAGCCTTTCTTCCTTGGCTCCAAAGACAATTATCTCACCCCTAGTGGTATTGTGTGTAGGAAAGTAATAGGGAAAGACAATATAACTTATTCGGAGGCAGGGACTTAGCAGGTCAGTTGAAGCTTGACTGCTAAGTGGGAGCATCTCTGTGTGCTCTGCCGGCCTGAGAACAGTTTGGAAGACACGGCAGGTTCTTTTCAGCCCCTCTTTTGTTTGTTTTCTTGTTTTTTTCTTTATTATTTTGCCTGCTGAGCCTAGTCTTTTCCTTTGAAACCTTTTTGTTTGATACTTTGTTTTCAAGTTATTCAACCACCACATTGAACTCTGAAACAGCAAGCTGGAGACGGTCACACAAGCTCAAGACCAAGACAGAGCTCACTGTGTCCATGACAGAGAAGTTCACAAAAATGAGTCCATGCCCTCCATTAGCATAGCTTAGATTTGCATCCACCAGCTTTAGTTAGGATCATGTTCAAGTTATACACATGCAGGGATAGATATGAGTTACGGTTTATGCCTCTTTAGTTATTGATAATGCTAGCTTTAATATGCTTAGCAATCATACAGCATGTTACCCTTAGACAATTTATCATTAGTTTAGTGAGTCAGAGGCCTGGGTCATAACACACATAATTTCTTAAACTATTTAAACCACATTGCAAAAAACTAGCTCGCTAGCTTACAGAAGTCTTGCCTACCTCTGGTCTTCGGTAATTCATAAAGCTGCTGAGACACCATTAAGGTTTTTCGAGGAGTCCACAATGTAACCATTGAACTAATGTGCATAAAGCGTTCTTCTTCTGTTGTGACAGGTAGCCTGCTGTAATGCAGATGCCTTTCAGCCAGTGCCTTCCTGTCTTTGGCCTAGAATAAGAAGTATTATTGGCAACATCATACCACTGCCGTAAAGAGTTGCTGATTCAAGTACTATTTGTAACCATGGCCCGATTAATCATATGGGAAAATATTTTTCTTTTTTCTTTTTCCTTTTTATAATTGCAAAATACTAATTGTAATAATACAGTACATGAGTTTTGGACAACAGTGACCAAAACAATCACTTGCGTTAAATTCTTTAAAATGTTTAGTTTTATGATAGTTGCACCACCATGAGGCCAGATGACTCAGAACTTCACAGGCATCCTTGCTATGGTAAGACAAATATATTTGTCAAGTTTGGTGGGAATCAGATCAGGATATACATTAATTTGAGTATTTAACATTTGGCCTCATGGTGGTGCTAAAGGAAAGGTCATGGGGTCATCAATAGGATTCTTCCTCTTGGTGTCATGAATGTGCACCGCAAATTTGAAAAGATTTGGATAAAAGCTGTTAGAGATACACTAATGTGAAAATTTAACATTTGGCCTGATGGTGGCGCTAGAGGAAAGGTGATGGGTTCACCAAAATCAATAGATTTCTTCCCCTAGGGGCCATGAATGTGCACCGCAAATTTGAAAAGTGTTGAATGAAAGATATTCGAGACACACTAATTCTAAAATGTAATGTTTGGCCTTATGGTGGCGCTAGAGGAAAGGTAATGGGGTCACCAAAATCAATAGATTTCTTCCTCTAGGAGTCATGAATTTGCACAGCAAATTAGAAATTTGAACAGGTGTAACTAGCTTGCTAGCTAACAGTCCAACACATTGTTTCTTATAACAGAAATCTGAAGTAAAAAATAAGATAAAATAAACTAGG
>OMKL01153376.1:0-21065 GCA_900302295.1 Parasudis fraserbrunneri | reverse complement strand
ACATAGAAATTGCACATTGCAGCAGTACTATAAAATAGGAGCACCATGACAATTGAATTGCAAGATAAAGGCATCAAAAAGACGTCATATGACATTAACTAAACACCATCAAATACTATTATACAATCAAAACTATGAAAGATATTGTGATACAATATTTTAGCCATATTGCCCAGCCCTACCTGGATGGAAGCTAAAAACTCCAATTCATGATGTTGTAGGTTAAAAGTTGACCCTATTTTATATGGGCTATTATCTCTTTGTTCCCATATTTGTATGAAAGTGCTATTGGATTAAAGATAATTTAGAATAACTTTAATTCGCCTAGCCTTTATTTTATCAAGTTAAAGATTTACTGGCAACAACTTGGGTATGTGCACATGCACACAATTGGTGGTTGAACTGAGGTACTTACTTGGCCTGATTTTGAGCCAGGAAAAAACTGTTTTAGTTTTATGACAGAAAAAATATAGAATCAACAGATTTCCATCCAAATGTATTAATTTGACTTTTTCTTCTTTTCGTCTTACCAGATTCAAAATGACTTGTCTTCCATAGAGAATAATCTGAGAGTCGAAATGCCTCTGGAATCCATCCAGCTGTAAATGTAAGAATACAGTTATAAATAAAACAGCATAAGAGCATGAGGAAAAGACAAACAGAAAATGCTATTACTTTTTAATGCCCTTAAAAGTAGCTGTAGAAAGAACTTACATGATTAATCGTTTTGCTAATTTGTGGTTTCGGTTTATACTTGAGATTAGGCCTTTGGGACCAGTAGAAGGGGATAGAGCCTCGGGTCTGTGAATAAAAAGCAAATAATTCTTAGTAACTGCATGAATAATCATTGACTCATTCCTCCATCAGCTATGTCACACATCATTGGAGTAAATTTCCGAACACAGTCCTCAGAAAACATGTCATCAGACTCCCATAAAAAAGACTTGAAATGAGTTTGGGAGTGTTATGGAAAACTACCGGCAGTTAAGGTCTCTGACATAACATGCCCACTAAAAAAGTTCAGAACATACTGACACAGAGTGCTAATTGCCTGGGGTCTAGGGACTAGCCAGTGGTAAAGAATTCCTGGCCTAGAGGCTGGGTAGAATACTGAGACCACTGACACATACAGCACAGTTCACAGCCTCTCTACCCCTGACTTTGAAGAACTGCAGAGGTGGATTACACATCCACCAATGGGATGGCCTTACTTGTTCCCTCTCAACCATAATATGTTAGTCACCTGTAGAAATGAAGCCTTGCTCCCATTGTACTGCACAATCTGTTCCGTTTCCACAAAGTTAGCAGCATGGCCCTCTGAGTCGATGCCTGAGGGTGCAAATACACAAAGTACTTTTTAACAAGTTGGGTAAAGGGAACCTACAACATACAGCCAGGACCAGGCTAGCTTACCAGAGCTGCCTCTCCCCTAACTTTATCTGGTAATGAAGAAAGTGACTCTGGTGCACTGACAGGTAATGTGTGACTGGACAATAGAATCACCTCTGACATAATAGCGGACCCCAGCTCTGAAACAGCTCCTCCTGGAGATAATGTTCCATTCAAAGATCTTTCCATTGATGCAGCATGACTTCATGGTGATGACTGGATGACATGTAGGTTAAGGATTCAAAAGTAGTGAAGTGGCAAAAGTAGAATACAGCAGAGTGCCTAAAATAAAAAAAACATTCCAGGGATCTATATTGCCATTTATTTTTACAATGACAACCATGGCTTCATAGCTCCGTTTGTGCGGGACAAATCATGCTCCATGATCATCCAATGCTTCTTTAGGATCATGTCAAAAATGTGAGATATTGTATTTATCAGCCATACACCTAAAAATAAACCCACAAAAGGCCAAAATGGTTAGGCTAAACCAGGCTCATGTCTACTTAAAGGTAGAATCTGTTTAAACCATCAAACAGTGACCTTTAGGTAAAAGAGCCCCTCTTGGTACTGTGCTTTGTTTACATTTCTTTGTTTTGGTTTGATTTTTATTGATTGAATTTGAGTTGGTATAAGGGAAAGGTTACTATTGCTGGCCCCACCTCAGACTCTAAGGTGTGGCCAGCAACACAAATATCTCCCCTAAACCCACTCAAATCCAACCCACACATCAAAACAAAACAAAGAAATGTACACAAAAAGCAGTACCAAAAGGGGCTCTTTTGCCTAGAGGTCGCTGTTTGACAGCATTACAGATTCTACCTTTAAGTACAGATATGTAGATATCTCCATCAAAGATGGTACATGGAACTAACATTATGTCAAATAACATTCAAAGTGAGATAACATGAGGGTGAATAATTGCAATGTGGATTACTTATCACCAGAATCCACCAGCCATTCTAAAGACTAGCAATCAACCAAAGGTGTTAAAATATTTATTCAGGTCTAAGCTCTAGAGGTTTACATTGCAATCATAGGCTTAATTCATATTCTATAACCTCCATCTAACAAGCTACTCAGTAGAAGGAAAGCTGTGGCCACTTTGATTCATAATTTAATTTCTGATCTCTGGCTCACTCTAGTGGTTCAGACAGCATATGGCAGACAATCCTTCCTTACTCACACCAGCTCAACTGAACGAACAATTGAAAAAGCAGGGAGCGCAATCATTATTACCAAAGGAGGAAACCGTTAAAGTCCAAAAGGGAGGTTAAAATGTACTCTATAGCTGTGGGCCCTCAACAAAAGCAGCCTAGTGGCTTCAATAATAGATTTGGAAGGGAAGTTAAATGTGCACCAGGTAGTTTTGGGGGTCAGGGGGAACTAACCTCTGAAAAGTCTAAATAAAGTATGATATATCTTTAGCATTGAATACATAAAGTATAACAAGAGAAAAACTGGATCCCTGGAACACTGTTTGAAACTAGAAATTATCTGTTTGGCTGTGGTGCACCTACCCTCCCACCACCTTTATCATACAAAGGAGCATCCTCCAAGCACAATATTGGTTCACTTTGTTTCAAAGGTTGATTTTTTGGATTTGACAAGCTTTTGTAACTAGTTATTGTAGAGGTAATGTTTTCTTCTCAAAACTACCCAGTGCAGCTTTAAGGCCAGATATTTCAAAGGTAATGAAAACGTGAACATGGATTCATAGCAAAATCAAATTAGAATATAGACTTAACATGAGAGCGCGGGAGAGAGATCTTAATGAGATGCATTCATATTTATCAACTTGATCATATGAATAACTGCTGGCAAGCGTGCACACTCTTCTGGTAGGTGTGCCCCATACACACACAGTGAACCAGAATCAAGTTTATTGATCATGTGCAATTCTTTCGTTTCTATATTATAAGCACTGGTGATATGAACATGCTACTTATTTAATCCAGATAAGAGATAACTACAAATACTGACAGTATGCTGCACTTGTTCATCAGATGTCTATTACTTCCACATAGAAGTGCTGTTTTTGCTGTTCTTGACATTGCACTGTTCTCTCCTCTATGTTTCTGCAATCTCTGATTGCACATCAACAAGGCCATTTTCTTATTGTATCAATCATAGGCAACATACATGGGCTTATCATTATTGTCCTAATTATTTTTGCTGTTCTTATTCACTCTGAACAATGTGTTGCACACTTGTCTTGCAAGCTCTTGTACTGATTCATATAAATAGGCCTAAATATGTTTGACAAGTGATGTCACTGCTGCCTGTCAGATTTAATCATTCGTCAGTGTAACATATTGGGGAAATATCTCTAACCACAATATAATTAGACATTTGAGACAATCTGTATTGTTTTAATTGTGATCAGCTCCATACAACTGCCTACCACCATCTTTTTCAAACACAGCAATTAACACTATCTGCTTTATATGGACATTGTGTCTGAGGATTTGTCTCCATATAGCCTGTCCACTCTAATTACATGCAGGCGGAGACATGCACTCCACTGAGTGCTCTCCTCTAGTTAATAAGGTATTTCCTGAATGATTTTGAAGAATCAATTCTCATATGCAGAAAGTCATAATACTGAACCCTGACTGGCAGATGGTACCAGCCCTGAATGAATGAATGAATATATCATGAGAAATCACACATTTAATCACCTCCTTATGAGGAGAAAAACAAAAACAACTGATATTGCTATTGTACTAGTTTGAAAGGATACAGCCATGAACAACTGGGTAGGCAAACTTGTGTAGCTATGAAGGGAAGAAAGGACACATTTCATTGCCTTTGTGTTGCATATATCACTATGATTCTGTTAATGTTAATTCAGTGTCATGCTTTAAAATATAAATTTCTCTTTACCTCAGGCTGTGCCATGAATTCTCTAAGGAGGTGACCATTCCAAACAAACCGTTGATCTGCCTAGAACACAATAACAAGTACATGTCAATACATGTTATCTATGATGAGTTCAGATTTCTTTAAGTACTTTAGCACTAGCCTATAACCAGATTTCCATTGAATGATCAAGGTGTGAAAACCTAGCAGTAATATTGTGATAAAACCTTAAGGTACTTCAACCCCAATGATTTAAGACAATCTCCAAGCATCACAAATTCACATCACCTGTAAAATTGAATCTTGCATTTATGTTCTAATCATCCCTCTTCCCATTTTGTCCCTTTCTTTACTTATCTCTCTCTCTCTCCCATGCACTCTCTCACCCTCTCCAGCAGGCTCATCTCCTGGAACTCTGGGCTGGTGTTCGCCAGGCGCTGCAGAGTGTGGGTCAGGTCATAGTCTGTGGCGAAGTAGAAGCCGTCCGTGTGGAGCACATTATTGATCATGGACAGGAAAGCCTTGTTGTCCTGCATCTGTGAAGGGAGGGTTCGAGAGGTGAGGTGCTGAATGCATAAGTGGTCATTGCTCCACTGCCAAGTATGATGATATGGTTTATAAGCCATTTCTGCTGGGTCCACCCAAAATGAAAACAAATGTCTTGAAAATGCTGGATATCACTTTGGACAGAAGAGTCTAATAAGTTTCATTTTTTGAGAAATATGGTAGGTAAAAGCAAATGGGGGAAAAGAAGACAAGAAAAAGAAATTAAGATTACATTTGGTGAATATATGACATGTGCATTAGCATAGATTAGTGGTAAAAAAAAATGCAAACAATAGACATCTCTAGAATGTCAAATGTGTTTACTCAGCGGGCCATGCAGTACGAAAAAACGGTCACACTTGAAATGAAGCATAACACAAGTGTTGGTAGCAGTCCAGCTGCCGGCTGAAAGCATCTCTTGTTCTGCTTGCAAGTTTCTCATTCTCTGCTCTCCTCTTCTCTGTAGACCAGGGGTAGGCAACCTTTTTTGTAATGAGATCTACTTTGCCCTCTTCCAAGGCTGAAGAGATCTACTATTGCCAGCCAAGCAGACAACAGTGAAAATAACCATCACTTTTAAGGCTAATCTAATGAAATCATAGAACAAGTCAATAATTTAATATCAATAATAAAGTATCAGTTCTGAACATCTGGGGAGAAAAGCATATGCACAATAATAATATGACACAATAACAATAATAATAATAATAATAATAATAATAATAATAAAATAATAAAAACAAATGGGACCTTTAAAATATGGATGTATTCCCAGTGTATTAGTCCCATTGCTAAATATTGCAAAATACAAATCAAATTGTGGCTACTTGATTTTAAAATTCAAGTTTTTGGAAACAAGACAATTTCTGACTGGTAGCTGACAGTTTGATTTGAATGTTCAAAACATTATTTTCACTCAAATTTGCGTTATATTCAAAATGTCAGGGTCCCGAGAGCAGGCAAACTCTCCATTGACGTTTTGGCAAATTGGAACATCTCAACAACTTCGGGGTGTGTGTATAACAAATAAGTGGCCCGAAGTTAATGTTTAGGTACTATAGAATGCGTCTGAGTAAGAAACATTTTATTATATGATATACTGTTAAAAACGTAATTCTTACCTACATCAAAAAATGGCAACTAATAGGTTCACTTATACTAAACATGTAGGCTCAGAGCATGCATACCACTGTTATTACAAGGATGCCTTTGACAACAATATCTCTTGTCTAAATTACAGCATAACTAGTTCAGGAGGTTAAAAGTGGAAGCCAGGCTCAGACTCAAGGAGGCCTACCTGGTTGTCAGTCAGATGAAGGACTGTCTTCTTGTAAGAGATTACATCAAAGTCCAGGGCCTTCCACACAGCATGGCCCAGGAGATCACCCACCTTCTTCTTCTTTGTGATAACAATGAGGTACATGCCTGAGAAAGTTAATAAATAGGCAAACTGTGACTCATGCTATAAACTTTATCATACACATTGTACAAGGCCTATTGTGCATCATTTTTGTAGCAACTGCTACGAGACTTTTGTATTATTGTGGCTACTCTAAAATACACTGCTCCTGGTAATACATCTTTCCATTCAGCAACAGTCTTGTGTAAACTGCTGTTTGCCCTGCCATAGTTATGTGTACACTGCAAGTTGGCCCATGAGAACTGAACCTACCTGCTACCAAACGCATTGTCCCCATGATTCCACATATTGGCCGTGTAACAGCAGACGGAGGAATGTCCTTCCTCACTGATGTTGAAAACAAAGAGAAAGCCTGTGATAGCTCCACATAATAGAGGTTAACAACACTGCTGCAGCAGACACCTGGATGTGATCCTGTGTAGCTCAATACGTAGAGTATGGCACTAACATTGCCTCACGTTACAATGAGGTGATTTGGATGTCAGCTTCCGCCCAATGCCATATGCTTGCATCTCCTTGGGATGCAAGACATTGAATCTGTGACATTTGGGACGAAATTAAATGAGTGAATGAAAAAGATTGGATCATGGCAAACAACTATGGAATTATTCCCGTCATCATAATAACAGCGCATCAACATTACAAGATTTGAATAGCCTAAGCCATTTTCTGAAAATTAAGATTACATAGCATATATTACATGGCTGTGATAGCCAAAAATCTCCAAGAATTATATTGCACCAAGTTTACAAACCTAATGATAATCACCATGTTTTCCTGCCGATGTTTACACACACAATCACAATCATGCAGCAACACACACTCCAATGGTTACCTGTGAGTGTCATTTCGGTGGACACCCTGTCAATGGCAAGGACATCATTCGAGCCATCATCACAAGATTCAATATAAAACTTCTCAGGTGTAGTGTGCCTATTGTTGAAAGAAAACAAAGGTAGTAATCAGCAAGGTAGCTACTGTCGTCAGGAAGCTAACCCTCTTTATCCAAAAGGGTTTAAATTGCTGTCATAGCAAGTTGCTTGTTGTGACTTGTAAGTAGCGAACACAGTTCCAGCGAACGTTATGCCACGGAAAGCCACAGGTCCATGACATCAACGTAACACTAATTTACTACATCCGCGCTCTCAAGTTATCAAACCCAGACTCATTTATACTGACACGTGAGAACTCATGTGAACAGTTGTGCATATCCTCACATCAGATGTACGAGTTGTGCTAGGTTAATCAGCGAGATAGCTAGCTAACGTTAGCTTGTTAGCTCTCTGTGGCTGGGAAGAATGAATCGTAAGAACGAGAGCTGGTTTCACTGTCCTAAATAGAACCGTTATAAGAATTATCTAAAGCAGTTCTTTGACGTGTAGCTTCGCTCTATATCGATATGATCTACCAAAAATAACAATTAATTTTCTACAAGACTTACAGGTTGAAGCTCTCGTAGGTGGTCGCCATCTTTACTCCAGTCTCTGACCTCAGACAGTGACGTGTCAGAGTCGGTGAAAACCACTGGTGAAAACTGACAGTAATGTTATGTGTTCTGCAATACTAGCTAGCTAACGTTAACTATATTTCATGCATCTAAAGTACTAGCAATCGTTTCACAATTAGCGGTAACGTTAAATAGCTGTAATATCATCTTATGTCAGCGGAATAGCTAGGAACAAAGAGCATTCGGAGTCAAACGTTATTTAGTTGGTAACGTTGGAAGATGCCCCAACTAAGGACTGTCCGCGTAAAGTACATTCACTGATAATACGGATGCAAAGTGAACGTCCCATAAGCGTTGAATCCACATAGTTAATTATTAGTTTCAACCAGAATATCTGCAATTCATTTCAATTGAATATCCATCTTCCACATTGGCTAACATCGGGCCAGTGGCGCAATGGATAACGCGTCTGACTACGGATCAGAAGATTCTAGGTTCGACTCCTGGCTGGCTCGAAAATTTTTCTCAGAGTTGGGTTTTAATTCTTTGAACCTGATTCAACGAATTAGCTTGTTTTAAATGGCTTTGTCGGGACTCGTATAGGGGAGATCAGGGACGATTGTAACACCCAATTTTCATAATTATTAAGCCACCACAAGAATAGGGCTTGGGAAATGGGTGGTGAGTTGGACGGTTGCTATGGTTGCTGGTCGCCATCTTTGGTGGGTTACTTACATCTATTGAGGCCTAACACAGAATGTTTGTGTAGTTCTCTTACTTCCAACATGGCTACCTGTAACCATCGGTAACCACAGATGGACCAACTTGTTGATATTTTTCTCATACTGACACACATTCTTCCAACATGGAGGACAAATGGGCATTCTAAACATTCCATAAAAGGCCTCTATTTGTATTGAGAAATTGTTAAAACTGCAAAATGTACAAAAACGGCAGTAGGGATGGAGAAAAAGAAAGGTCGAGGTTTCTCCCATGATGGTTGTGATATTTTCTGTGGCAGCTTTTCACATGAGACTTCCAAACTAAATTTTATTCCAAAAATCTGCTTGTCAACACACACAGTCAACCGGAGAGATCCTCTTACAGATGGCAGCTTTGTGATGTCTTATGACGTCACCTGATATCATGTTCCCAAGCCCTATAGCCTACTTGCTGTATTATAAGGTTAAATCTATCCACTGCTGAAGCAATTGTCTTTAGCCTAAATGTTTTCATAATAGATGTACATTTTAATTTGTAATTTAGTTCAATACAATTAGGCCCCTACTCTACTTTTACAACTGTCCCCATGCGCACGGATGGCTGTCATACATTTCAGGGATGGTTGTAAAATGGCTAAAATCTAGGAGACTCTGGACTGTGGCTCCTTTGTGAGCAGGAAGACAACCTAACTAAGCATGTACAGAGTGAGTGTCATCACTCTTAACTTGTTCCTAATTGGAGGAATTCAAAGTATTAGAACCATCCAGTGTTGCCAACTTGGCTACTTTATCCCTAGATTTAGCAACTTTTCCTCTTAGCAACTTTATTTACAAAAAGAGACTAGCAACAAATATAGCAAAATTTGGAGGGCACCTGGGAAAATATTCAGTGTTCAGATTTAACTGAATATCTGCACAAACGCATCAGTCCATCAAATATCTGAACTACAACAACCCATCCACCTAATCTGTTAAAAGTTTTCTGTGTATTAAGATGTTTGGTCATATAATGCTGTGAGTTTGAGCAGTAGATGCATTTATTTTATATTGAAATACAGTTCTGGTTGTTGCCGGATAGCATGTAGTGGTAGAGCACTTATCCAGAGTAAATTGATGGTGTAGTTTTAGCTTAAAGTATGTTATTTGTTTTATTGTGTACCATTAGCCATAAGTCACAAGTGCTGTATATTATTTTACTTAGTTTATTATATTTTGTTAAAAGAAATAGTGAAAGGGTCATTTCATTGTGCACTGTACAGAAACTCAATCCCCCTTTCTGCACTATTCCATAAGGTGATGACTGTTGACATCTGCCAAGAACAGAACAGTGAACTGAACAGAAACAAAAATAAAAACCTGCTCTGTGTCTACCACAATCAAGAAACCAGTGTCCCCGTTTGTCTCTCTAACAGACACCCCTCAACTAAAACACAACTCAGAGACTACACCCAGAGTGTTAGGAGAGACACCTACATACTAGGGACAACCTGAATAAGGATTAGATACACATTTCTAATTTGTGTAACAATATATACTACAAATGCTAATAAACTTATTACCACTTACCGTGCTCTCTTCAGGCTACTTCTGTCTTTTGTTGATGGTTTGTTTCTTGTGCTGTTGGCAACTACCTTCCGTCACAGATGCGACAGAGTAAAGACGCTATCCTATCATTCTAGATTTTAGCCATTTTACAACCATCCCTGAAAAAAGCACAGAGGTAGTACTGCTCGCGGCCAGCAGGTGCCACAGTTACATATTACTGCTTTAACAACAGTTATGACAGTGATAATGGTCACCCTGTTTGTTGGAACAGGCCAAGTCAATACTGCAATCATTCATTACAACTGTCCCTGTCTCCCCTATAAAGCTGTGATTTATACAGTAACTTGAGTCAATTTGTTGACAAAACATTTTCTACAACACAAGTTTTAATATAAACTTTCACCTCATTATCTATAGCCTAATAAAAATGCAGGTTAGTGTGTTTAAATGATCACCACCTGCAAAAGTCAAAGGAAATTGGGATATCGCCTCTGGGATGTAATGTTAGCTATGCTCAATTTTATAAGCTGTCAGTTGATAAAAAATGCAACAAGAAAATATTGTCTGGTCCCTTGTCTATCCATCTGCAGGTCAGGATTCATGTTTTCACTCTTCCACACAGTATGTCAGGCTGTTAAAATTTAGGCCTTGGCCTTGGAGTTGGCTTATTTGCAAACATTACATTAGCTGATTTGTTTGGCAAGCTAACTTAGCTAGTGACCACTATGGTCAAGATTTCAACATAGCTAGCAATGTCAAGAGGTCAACATACCTTGAATACATTTGAATTGGATAATCCATTCTCAGAAGAAGCTAACATTCGCTAGTAATGTAAATTTCTCAAACTCTACTTCAGTCAACTCGGTGAGCTTGGCATGGTCCGCATGGTGGGTATCAAGAGGGAGGGCCACAGGTGATGTTTGCTGCCACCTGCTGGCTAGGCCACTATTTTCACTTGACTGGATATTCTGCGAAATGCTTTGTCGTCCTCGCTTGTGGCTTTAAAAGAAAAAAATCCTTATTTTTGATTTTTTTTTGCCAGACTCAAGACAGTCAAGAGAAGGCCAAAGGTACTGAATATAGCCTACGGCATACTTTTGAGATACTCGGAAGATCATAACAGCTATGCTATTCGCATAATGGGAGACAAAGGATGCACTTTCTGCTATTTTCTCAATATTACAGTAAATAAAACCACTCCACTTTTACAACTATCCCATGTGCGCAGGCACAATTGTTAAATTAAAAATATGATTAATTATTTAAAATATATACTACTATATACTACCATTTTTATATAATATATAAACATTTTTACCTTTTTCACATTGTGCTAGGGTTGGAGTTTATCCTATCTGAATCCAGTATCAAACCTGCTTATTGAAACCAAATCCTTTCAAATGGCTTATTGAATATTTTTAGGTAGTCCTTATTATTTGGGGACAAAATACAATTTCTTGGATAAATAATCTTTATTGCTTTTATTGCACTCAGTGCAGTAACAAAATATTCTTTCAGCATGTTATAACACAACCAAATCATAAATAACATTGAAAGACTGGGGTTGAGGGGAGGTGTTGACGAGAGGGGAAAAAATATTTAATAAGAGGATTTGTTAAGACTGTTAGAGCTTAAAGGTAGAATCTGTAATGCTGCCCAACAGCGACCTCTGGGCAAAAGAGCCCCGCTTGGAATTGCACTTTGTTTTACATTTTTTGTTTTGGTCTGATGTGTGGATTGGAGTTGAGTGGGGATAGGGGAGGGGTTGCAATTGCTGGCCACACCTCAGGCTCTGCCAATAAGAGATCTGGAGAAATTCAGCATAATAAATTACTCAACCAACCGACACATCAGACCAAAACAAAAAATGGCAACAAAGTGCAATATCAACCAGAGCTCTTTTGCCTAGAGGTCTTATTTGACTAACTTAGAACCAGTTCCACAATGGAACCAGCTAAAAGAACTCCAAAATTGTAGTTTGCAAACCCTTTTGAGCACGTAAAGATCTGGCTCCAAACAAGAAAATACAATCAGGCCAGTTTAAGACTGTGCAAGAAAATGTGCATGCTCAAACTTAACTGGTCTTTGTAAATATTTTGATCAGTTAGTAGAAGTCCAAGGTTTGGGGATAGTCCCTTTTTGAGAACTGATTTTTTTGTTTCAGTTTTGTTCAAAACATATCTTAACGTGGCCACATTGACTCACAGTCTACTGTGAGCGAGTTTCATTAGCCAGTGTAGCAGCAGTGCAGGTATTCTATTCTAAAGTTGCACAGAGGCTCGCTCCTCTAACCTATCAAGAGAAGCTCAAAGGGAATTTAGTTGGAATTAGCACTTTTAGTGATTGAATCTACGCGGTCTTCATTCAACACAGTCCGGCAATGAGGACCATGTAGACTAACCACAAATTTTGTTTACGGAAATGGAACGTAAGGACACAAGACATTTTCTCCAATCTATGATAACAGAGGCAGAAATGTACAATAGCAAATTGAAAAACCAGTGATGGGTGTACCTTTATTTGAGATCAGGTAAAAAATTGGGAAGACATGCATCATCATACTTTGTTTAACAGAAAGTAAGAGTGTAAGTATAAGTTGTAAGTGTAAGTTTTTATTTCATTTAAAAGTCCTCTGTCAAAGCTAAATAACATAAGAGTCATTCTACAAAACGGGTGCCATTTGGGTCTGCAATGTTTGATGAGGTACATAAGGCACAAAAAATGTGCCAAAGTGTTTTTACAAAGCTTAAAGCTATTATTTCAATTGTTTTTGTTAACATGATATATGAGAGAATACTCTTCTTAAAGAGTCACGTACTATCATTTTTCATTAGTACATGGCCATTTTCACATGTCCATATTGACGAACATGACACATTACATCTAAAATATCGCCAAATAAATGTTTAGTACTTAAGTACTTGGGAAATAAAAACACACACTTGGTCTAACTTAGTAATTAGCTACTGAACACACACAAAAAAAAGGTAAAAACGCGCTTTCAAGTTAAAAGTACAGAATTTATACAACTTTGAAGCATACGTTTTTCATCCTCCCTCTGAACAGACAAGTTTGATCCCTATCTGGGAAAATAAGACATCAGCATGGGACGGGTAAGTGTGAGAAGAACTAGGGTCAGTTGTAGAACCTTGATGGACCGTCAGAATACCTAGATGGACCTGCAGAGAGAGAAGAGATGCTCAACACACTGAGGGGTGAAAGACTGAACAGCACTGAATGATGTGACAGTTTAGAATAGTCTATGATTCAAAATTTACTACCAATATGACACGGACATGTATTATAGGCATGGGATGTGCCTTAGCCCACTGAATCACTGACGCCCCAATGATAATCTACCATTGATTTTATGTAAAAGTTCATCCTTTATTTCAACATTCATTCACTGTATTCATGGAGCAGGTAGTGCTTTTTGGAGGTGCATGCCATCACCTTTGATGCCGCAGACGCTTAACATTCCGCAGAAAGTATAAATTACTTTTAAGTAAGGCATGGCCCAGATTAAATTTCAAGTGAGGAGATTAAGGGAGCCTCAAGAAAATGCTGTGTGTACCTGAGAGGCTGCCTGAGTATCGGTCTCCAGCGCTGGGCATTCTGGAAGGAGGGGAGGAGTAGCCCATGGAACTCATTGATGAACTGTTCATACTGCTGCTCATACTAGGGCCCTAGAAGAAACATACAAAAACATCAGAAAATGTAGGGAGAGACAGCAATGCAACAATCCATCCTATATTCCAACACTTTAAATGTTCTCCATAGAATGTGCATAGCCTAGTTAATTCTTTCTGTAATGTATGTAAGTTATGGTGAATGTGGGAAAACAATGATTTGACACATTTCCAGAGATTTGGATTTCCTCAATCCGCCAAGGTTAACTAGACATGCGCTGTCAGTGACCGACAGCAGGTATATCTCCAAATGACCCAAATTCTCAATCCACCTTTTGACCATGCCCCTAATCTGAACCATTGAGGGGTAGTGACTGTTTGTAGTTTTATTAGAATAGCGCCACCATGGGGCAAGATGACTCAGAACTTCACAGGCCTCCTTGCTATTGTAAGGCAAACATATTTGTCAAGTTTGGTGGAAGTCGGACAGTGCATTCACAAGTAACAAATCATTTCCTGTTTACCATGCATTTTTCCAAAATTTGATTGGATATGGCAGTCAAATGGTTTGGCCTATCAATTACCTAAATTACACATTTGAAGATGTTAGTCCCCAGATTCCACACAGCAATTTTGGTTAGAATCAGGTGAACAGGCTAGGGGGAGTAGGGAATTATTTTTTCAATAATTCAAGATGGCGGAAATTCCAACATGGTGGACTTCATAGGTCCTTATGGCAAAGTTGTTGTGTATGAGTAGACACATGTCTGGATAGTTTCATGACTATATGACCAACGGATCAGGAGATAAACAAAAATTGGAAGTTTGGCCTGATGGTGATGCTAGAGGAAAGGTCATGGGATAACCAAAAGCAATAGAGTTCATCCTCTAGGGGTCATGAATCTGCACTGCAAATTTGAAATGATTTGAATGACAGGTATTGGAGTTATCGCTTTTACAAGTGGGATATGAATGTTTGGCCTGCTGGTAGCACTAGAGGAAAGGTCATGGGGTCACCAAAATCAATAGGGTTCATCCTCTAGGGGTCATAAATGTGCACCAAAAATTTGAAAAAATTAGAATGAAAGCTATTTTAGTTTAAGTTTTGAGTCTGGTAATGCAAAAAGTCTGCGGCGGCGGTCGGGGTAAAATCATTATATCCCTGACACTGTCGTTTGGGGATATAATTCATATGCATACCGGTATTTCCCGACCAGACAGGAAATGTGGGTGGCGTTCGCTATAGTAGAGCCTTATTAACAGATTATTGGCATTATGGAGTTACTTAAGGTGTAATCTTTAAAATCAAAGGATTATGAGAGGCAAGCATATGTGCATCTTCATATGCACAGATCCAACAGTGTCAAACTGGACGGTTTGATCTCCATTTTCACAAACAGAATACGATATGGACGCATAGCTCTGTCTGCTATAATCCATATGGAACCCATCCCATACCGGCCAAATTGCATTTCCTATTAATTTGCATTCTTAATTTGTTTAGACATGTTTTATTTTGATTTTGAAGAATCACCTCCCCATCTTCCTCCACCAGAAAAAGCCTGTCGGGGCTTCCCACGGTCAGGTCCATCTTTGGCCCAGCCAGAGTCACGTCTCACCTAGCCCCCAGCACCTTTCCCTCCCTACTCCAGATTCTCCCCCTTACTATCCTTTGTGTCTGCTTCAGAGCCCGTGACCAGGTCTTACGAGTCTGCCCCTCTCCATTCCTCCTCCCCCTAGCCTGGGAAGAGTTACCTCCCTCCTGATTCCCTGCCTCTCTCCCCCTCCGATCCAGCCACAGCGCTGAGACTGCCTTGGCACACAGCAGTCAGATTGTCCCTCTCTCCCTTCCCATCTCTCCTCACCTCAAAGCGCGAGGTGAACCATTGCACATTTCAATAACCAACACGACCTCCAATCGCATGACAATGAATTTAGTCAGGGGTAAACATACCCTAGCATGTAGTATAACACCCCCCCCCTTTTTGAGAAATCAAACAAACAGTAGACCTACTATTCAGAGAAGATTTTGTGTATCGGTTGCTGTTACTGTGATCACCAAGTTTAGTTTATCACCTTTCATTTTACAACTGCATTACTGATGAAAACTATCCCCTGTACAGCAGGAATCCTTTAAGTGCTGACCCTAATTCTGCGGCATGCTATATAATTCTACATTCGATATTCTGTTTGTATATCAACGTAATATTTTCTATTTGTCAATTGCCAGACCTTCTAAGGCACTTGGCAGGTAGTGTGCAGATCTCTTTAGGACTCAAATCAAATGTGGGCTTTCCACCCATATTTCCCGTCTGGTTGGGGAATATGCACATTAACCAGTTCATATACACATTTGGAGGAGATGAGTATTTTGCATACGATTACCGGCAACCCTCAGTCACTGAGGACGCTACAATAAGAGAGAGATACAAATTTACAGCAGAGTTGTACAGATTTCCTGGAAAATGTGTATAATCACTGTTTTCACATATTTTTGGTAATGTTTACTTTTTTACTTAAGACCACTTCCTCTGGCAGGAAGCCTTTAAAGAAGTTATTTTTAACTATGGGCTGGGAGTGAGACCCATATAATGTAGTCCTCTTATCCACCAACATATAAGTAGTGCAAAGGTCAAATAGGAGCTTGATGACTGTGAAAGCCATTTGGTATAAATAACTTACAACCATCCCTGGCAATACATTTATCAGCACATTTGCAACAGCACGCAATCAAACAATTAACTAATTGGCCTCATTGCTGATTGAGGCGCACAAAGAGCACTGACAATAGTAAGCAGATAACATAATTAATGAATGGCCAAGCATAAGAATTCATACCTATGGTAAAACTGTATTTGATGTCAACCTCAGTTCAGTGTTCCAGTTTAGAAATCCATATCAACTTCATCCATTGTCAACCAACCATGTGGACAAGAACCACCTGTACCTCTGCAACCCCCTGTTTAAGCACTCCAGTGACTAATACAAATGCAATGACTGGAACTGTCTGATGGGTTAGCTTCAAACCAGACATCAAAGTTAATAAGTTTTCTCCACTACTATACCACACTACAGTGTATGCTACATCACAAGGGCTTTGTAGTCTGAATGCCAAACTGATTTGGTTGAAGTGGCTTTTTGCCGATTTTTAACCTGAATCCTATCATTCTGTTGTGAGAAGAACATGTGATAATCAGGCATAAAAAGTACTAATGTGTTCTGTTCTCAAGAGCTCGACTGCATCAGCTTGACTGCAGATGCCATTTCCTCAGCTATTTTCAATAGCAGACTTAGACATAAAGCTGCCATGATGTAAATAGCTTTCTTCTCTCCAAGGGTCCACAGTGTTGCCGAGCAAATGAAAGTCCGCCATTGTAGTGGGCCCAACTCGAGGAAAGCTGAAGAAATAGTTGAGGAAATAGTGTCTGCAGTTCACTAGAGGTCTGCTTTCTGCCAAGTGACTTCATCCGGTGGAGTTTCTCGTATCACATGTCCTCCTCACAACATAACGATAAGATTCAGGTTTAAAATCGCCAAATTGCCCCTTTAAGATTGCAGAGTTGCAGGTTAAGCATGCATCTACAACTAGCCACCTAATCCATGTCATTCCACTTACAATTACAGCTGTGTTTGTATGAGACGCAATGTACATGAGAAGTTTCATACCGTGGACACACTCCTAAGCCTGTAATCCATCAGCACGTCTGTTAGCTTCTGCGTCACCTTCAACACAATCTGGGCATCACTCTCGTTCTCAATGCGGAAGGTATCCTGTGAAAAGTTATGGCACATTTAGTAGAATGGAAACCAACAGTCGTATGATCAGAGCGGATGGAAAGGGCCATTCCTAATGAACCACGGTCATTTCCTTCAATACACCTGAATTGGCTTCCAAACAACAATCACATGTTGTCATGACATTGTTCTATATGTGAACCATAGACTTTTAACTGAATAGATGGGTTATAAGTGCCATTCTTCTATGGAGACGATCATGGGAGAACTGATGATGCTTGTTTCTGCGAATAACATTCTTGGCTTCCTAGCTGGTTTGTCAGTAGACTTGCTACTGGTGACCCAATGATGGCAAAAGCAGGTGTACCAGCCCAAAGACCATTCAAGAATGTAGACTTGAATAAATATGGCCATTCTATCAATTTAAGATTCACAGAATAGAATTTAACATTTCAAATATCCATCAAGAGACACTCACCAAGTATTTAAGCAAGGTAGTGGGGAGGCTGCTACCATCTGGAGCTGCTCCCATCAAGCCTGGCCTGTCTATTGGCCTGTCAATTCGCCTGTCCATTGGGCTGCTCCCCATCAGGCCGCCCCTGAACTCGTCAGGACAACGTCTTTCAGGGCTGTCACCCAACAGTCCACCCATTCCAAAGCCATCTCTTCCACCACTCAATCCAAAACCATCCCCTCCTCCGCCTTGGTGAAGACCTTTACCATCGAACCGTCTTGGACCCATATCAGGTCCTGAGAAGCCCTGGCTGATGCCACCCATTGGGAAGTCAGAGAGAGGACCTCTGGGATAATCTCCTGGAAACAATGGGTCAGAAAGCCTGCCACCTGTCAGAGAGACATGCTGATTACTTTCAGAAACACTTGATTTGGCAAATACAATGAATGTACAGGAATTTGCATTGGTAACAATGATGCAAAATAGGGCTATCACTTTTCGTTCAAATCTTGTGAAATGTTAAATATCTGAAAATATCTGAGTGCAACTAGGCCTGTTAACCATTTGACAAACTTGGCCTAGGTCTCACTGCTGTTACACATTTGGTGACAGAATGTTTAGAAACAGATTCCATGTCACAATCCACAAGCCCCATAGCACAAATGCATTTTATTGTGCACATACCCTGCACAGCATTCACACACACAGCCCTGCCCAGCTTGGACCAACAAACTCCAAAAGCTTGGTCAGTCCTCCATCTCTCCCACTGAAAGGATTTTGTCCCAGCTAGATTAAGATTGTGGCCACGGCACATTCACCTTGCACTAAAAAAAAAAAAATCTAGCGGTCTGCCACTGTTACTTATCATAGGCAAACACAAGGCAATAGGAATACTGTTTGCCATGCAGTGTGAGAAGGAGACGATGTTTAGTGCAGATGCAAAGTCAGATAGTTTGCATCAAAGATGGAAATCAACATTCTTTGAGGCAACATCTCCCTGCCCTCAGCAGAGAGCAGAGCTGCAGGCCATAGTAGCAGTGTACCTTGCGGCAACAATGGCATTTAAACCATGGACACAATGTCAAAGGAAAAGCTTGCTGTTTGACAAGTCTTTTTTTTTCTTTCTTTTTTTTTATTCATCACAGTATACCTCAATACTGGTATATTGTTACATCTCTACACAGAAAAGCGATTGATGATGTGTCAATCAGAAAATGTCTCACCTAATCTTGGCCCTGCAAGGCCAATCCCTGGACCTACGGGTGGTGCCAACTTGGGAACAGCAGAGCCTGTGACAGAAGAGGACAGACCAGAGAGATAAGTTCAGAATCCCAGTACATCTAGAAAACATTTCAGGCCAACGACACTTGAAAGCTTGAGAGTAACTTACGGAGTCCTTTGAAGGCTTGGACTTCAGAGGGCTCCTTATAGATCACCTATAATACCAGACAGGGGTGGTTAAAGGCCAAATCACTGATTCAAATGCAAACAAAAGGGGATAGCACCACCACAAAAAAGGAAAACAAACAACTAGACATGATTTATTTTCTATTTTTCAAATTGGTTGGCATAGCACACAGGGACAAACTGCATGCAACAGCTAAACATGAGTTTGTAATGTATCTTAAAGCTAACATAAATATGAGTCACTATAGGCCAAAAAATGGAAAAAGCCTTGCATCCACCTCGCGACATCCACATTTCAGCGGTAGAGGCACTTTACTCATTGCTTTCTATAGCGCAATGCTCGAGCAAAAATACAAAAAATCAAACACACCACATCTCAAAACTGAAAACCGCTCCTTTTTAAATTGATGTGAGTAGGCCAATATGTCATGTTATGTAGACTATCACGAATTTATCAACCAAGATCATTTGTCTCCATTTAGAATTTTGTCAGTAGCAGGGTGTTCAAAGTTCAATTCATTTGAACTTTTGAGCATTTGAACTTTTGCATGCTGAATTGGTCTGCGCACGGTGGCCTGGCAGGAAAACCCTCTCCAATGGATCACAATGGCCAAGGCAGGTAAAAACCTTTCTTCTGCAGAAATGTGAATGTCACTTAAGTCAACCTCCAACAATCAATATGAATGTACCCCAAAAATTACCGATTACCCTCAGGTTGTCCACCTTGGATTCTACCTTCGATCATAGACTTTAATTTTATTCAGTTTAGGGACTCCAGACAAAGCTACAGATTTTTTAGCGTTTAGGGAAACTTGCAGAAATATTATGACATTTCTTTCCAAAACATAAGAGAGAGTCGGGGCCAAAGCTGTGTGGATTTTGTGTGTATGTGTGTATGTGTGTGTGTGTGTGTGTGTATTTCTAGTTGCAACCAGCAGCTCTATAGCTCGCTCTGTTGGTTGGTTAGTCCACAAAAGTGTCCCCACCCTCTAGCAGCCACAGGTATTGCCCCAGGAGGCTGACATTTGGCATAGTGGTCAAGTGTTTGTGTGAGAGTGTATGTGTGTGAATATATGCATGCGTGGATGCATGCGTGGTCACGGTCGCAGCTATTGTGGATTTGCACTTGTTGAGTGTGCATGTATGTGGGTGTGTGTGCTTTCTCGCCTGTAACTTCCATAAGCGACTGTCAATAAACCCAATGAGAGTACAGAAAGTCTAAGAGGATGAAGCCAAAATGTTGAAGCAATCCGTGCAGCTGTCAAGGGACATAATATTTTGCCTTGATCGTGGAAATCCTCACCTTTAGTTGACCTCTCCCCTCTGCCTTCTCCACCTCTGCTGCAGTCTCTTTAATCTTCTTCCTGACAGCAGGGTCCTTCGTAGCCTCTTCCTCCTCACAGGTCACCTTATCAGCATGGGCACGTTTCTGTGAACACACCGGCACACCAAACGAACATGAGGAACATTTTAAGAGTTCATTGACAAACATACCAGAACACCAAATCAACATGAGCAACCATTTTAAGTGCTCATTAACAAACACACACATAATAAATGACGACTGAGCTCCAATACTGACCACAAATACAGAGGAACCATCACACTCACCAAGTATCTGAAGCTGTGTTTCCAGCCCTTGATGTGTGCCAGCATGTCATGCTGTAATTGGGACACAGCGCAGAGCTTACACTGGTAGTGAGGCTGGACAGATTTTCTGGGACTACGGTATTCCCATACATACTGTAGACCTGTGGAGACACAGAGAACATTCTGATGAGTGGTTCAGTGTGGAATGGGGATGAGTGCAGGTATGTGAGGAACTGGCTTTGCTGCTTACCAATAACAGGCTCAGTGACCCCCTTCAAAAGACTGGCAAGAGAAGCAACGGTCTGGACGGTTGATCCTT
>OMKL01153368.1:0-13812 GCA_900302295.1 Parasudis fraserbrunneri | reverse complement strand
AGGCCGACGGCACGCTGGCGAAGGTGGTGCCGGGCAGGTCGTGCTCCAGGGCGAAGATCATGGTGGCGAAGATGGAGATGCCCACCCCGAGAAAGAGCAGGAGCAGGCCCACCTCCTCGTAGCACTGGGCAATGGTCATGCCCAGGGACTTGAGGCCTACAGGAGAGGATAGGGATAGAACGTGAGGTATATTTCCTGAATGCAAAACAGAATCGACACTATAAACCATCGGGATTTGAATTGAGAACGTGTTTAAATGTTGGAACCTCTGGGCTTGAGCATATCAACATACATGTAGCTAGCTAGCTCATAATAGCATTGCAGTATGGAGAATCAGCTGTTGCCTGTTGTGTGACAACATTAATTAGAAAAGACAGCGGGGTTTTTTTAAGTGAAAGAACAGTGTTGCGTTGTCCCTGGTTCTTGTAAAATCTTGCTAAAAAGATATTGGAAGAACACCAATTTTACATTGATCATAAGGGGAATATTTTCATACTGGTGACATGTTTACATTTTGCAGGGGAAAGAGAAATCCAATTTGGTTACTGGAATACATGTTAAATCCCAGATGTAAATGAAATGTGGATGCATTGGATGCAAATAGGGTTCTGAGACGCCTGTTAAAGAATGTGTAAAAGAGTTGCCCAGTCCACCGTTTCAGTCGGCAGTTGCTTTGTGAGCTGGGAAGAGGGTCTGGACTAAAGACAAGTCAAAAGAAGGCAGTTGGGTGCAATAATAAAAATAAAAAAATCACATACTACCACTGGACAGCTGCTTCGGTCTTTCAGCCGCTGAACATGTACTCACGGAACGTTCATTACTAATATTATTGACAGGTTTTCACCTTTACATTGAAGCTTTGCATGTAAATTCAAAACACAGTACAAGTGCTGCTCTCACACCATTCAACCAATGACTCCCTCTCAGATGTGCAAGTGCACCCACACAATTATTTCCCCTCTCATCATCATCATCATCATCATCATCATGGAGAAAACAAAGGCTGACAACGTGTGGTGAAGTTGTCATTTTAGTCGTCTATTCTTGCCAGTCTAAATATGGATACGTGTGAATCTGATGACTGAGACAGTTTAGTGAGGGGAAAATAACAGGGAAGAAACGTGGCGATGAAAAGGGAGTACACATTACAGTACACATAAATACACCCACGTCAGAGCCTGGGCCGATTATAGAAGTATCTTCACACCCCGGAATTTGGTCGGAGTTGATGAAGATTTTTCCAGTCAGGCTTGAGAGAAAGGTTGGCTGTAGCTTCAAAGCGAGAGTTTGTCGCGTGTTAAGTGCTGCACACATTTCGTCATTGCATCAGGCAAAATGTTTTAGTGTGTAAGCAGTAGTATGGTGGTAGTTGAGGCTGTAGATACAGTATGCCATCATGTGGAGATGGAAAACTGTGACATACAAACATAATTTTGAAACAAACTAAGGCACATGTATATGGATGAAAACGTAATATTTTCTCTGCGTTTTGGCCTCCCGTCCGCACAAAAAACACTTTTAGGTCATCGGAAAGCGCTGACATCATGACCTCAACTTGCACATGGCAATTGTTGTTTTATATGTATTGAGCATGCTCCCAGGAACCTATGAGCGATGGCGGGCTACCGGTTTGTTTAAGTGTGTTCGGTGCTGTTAGGTTTGATTGCATGTTTACAAGGCGACCCAGCTTTAATTCATCATTACACTGCCGAGCGGAGGCGTGTATTTATATATTCGCTGTGTGTATTATTAACCCGCCGCTCAAGAATAAGCTCAACGCTCATGCTCCTAATGTGTGTTATGACACATCATCGCCACCTATTGGCCCGGTAATGCTTATGTGAGCGATTTTTGCGTTCTCGTGTAGACGGAGAGATTTTCTAAAATACGGTGAGTGTGGACAGGATTTTTTTTTTAAACAGGGGGCAAAAAAACGGGTTTTCAGAAATATCCATGTATGTATAATCTGCCTTATTTCAAGATACTGCCACTGGTTTCAACTTAGTGCAGCTTTCTCATTCCAATGGCATTTTTTCACTGAAGAAATGATGGTAAAGTTTACAGAAGCGGGCTTGAGACCAGAAAGACCCCGGTGGGCATGTAACTGGAAGGTCACTGGTTCAAATCCATGCAGGGAAGTTTGAGTGGGGGAAGTGAATGGGCGTCACTCTCGGAGTCAAACATCTCCAATCGGTCCAGCGTACTCTCCAGCTGTACACACTGCTGCATGGTAGAGTTTTGATTATAGTGCAAACAAACATTTTCTTTGCACCTTCAATTCACTGATAGGAATCCAGCATAAAACATACAGTTTAGTTTACACATGTCAACACAGGCACAGGATACTGTAAATCCAACACGTAATCCAACAACGCAACACATCTGCAATGCAAGGATGCAGTAGCAATAGATTCTCACATTTAAAATCAGTCAACTCCCGTAGGAACAGCAATGCATTCAACGCATCAGATGTGAATCAACAGTGACTGGCAGAGGGCAATCTTCAAAATGATGATATGATCACATGATTTCTTTTCTCATTTCTTATCCCGCGTGTTTGTCTTGCAGACATGCGTGGATGGGATATATTTTTTAAGCATTAAACCAGGTCTCTTTGTGAGGACGTCCTTGCGGGCATCCGTCAATCTTTGTGCAGGTACCTTTTTTCATTTGCCTTTTTATTTTTTTATTCTCGAGAGCCTTAATCTGATCATATCTGTGATACTGATGAGAAATATCTATCCTCCAACGCCACCCCACCCAGTCTCATGAATAAATATGCGTGCACACACACACACACACACACACACACACACACACATACACATGAGTGGCAGAGAATGAGTGAGTGTACAAGACTGTGGTTGTACTGGGCTGCTCCCAGGTGGAAACATGTGTAACTGTATGAGTGTGAAGCTGGGCATCGCTGAAGAAGAGGACATGTGCTCAGTCAGTCCTCCCTGGATGAATAAAGGGTTTTAACGGTTTCACTAGCCTTTACAATCAAATTGTTGAAAATAAACTGATCTTTATTGACATCGAAGCTGTAAACTGCAACTTACATCGATAGGAAATTTCCATTTTGGTGCCCAACTCAACATAGTAAACAAAACCAAAAATTAGGATGGAACTATCTGCTCTTTCGAAATACTAAGCCATGGGTTTCAGAGACATTCATATTTTGGAATGCTGTGGAATTGTATGTGGTGTTTTTAATTGCCATGGACTTGGCAAGAAGAATGAATCAGCCGGTATGATAGAATGTACTTTGCACCTTGTTTTGTTTTTTATGGGTCAATGTCCACAGTGAGCTATAAACAGTGTATTCATCTACTGAATAAATGTCAGGAGGAACTACAGTACAGAACTACAGTCAAGGAATTCTAATTTACAGTTACAGTTTACAGTTTAGTCATTTAGCATTTTCTCCCCCCTAATACAGGTATGTGGGATCGGTTCTGTTTGTGTGTGTGTGTGTGTGTGTGTGTGTGTGTGTCGGAGTAATAACCATGGAGGATCTAGGATAAACAATTTAGGAATTTTCTTTCTTTAATGTCTCGATGATGTCATCTACTGGTCTCTTTACAGATGAAGAAACCAACTTTTGAATGTGCATTTAAAGAAACGGTTTGTTTTTAGTTTTTAGAACAGTGTTGCCTCCAGGCAGACGTCTCTGTGGTCATGTTGTCTTTGATCTTGTTTCTGACTGATCACCTCTGGGCTGAGCAACCTAGATACAACCTGTGTCAATGTGATTAGCTGAATTCCTCTGCTAAAGAGATTTCCAAGCCTCAAGCTGTATTTTCTTAAGCATTAAATTTAGCACACCAGATTTTCAAAGCGGTACACTATTCAAGGAAAGTTATTTACTGATTTGCTTGGAAAGGTATCAACTGCACCTTTAAGACCAGAACGTGATTTTATCTTGATACCAAATATAGACAGAATCTGGAGAGAATCTGGACACACTTATTTACAGCTCTCTCTTTATCTCTTTTCCTTCGCTGATAAGGAGCTCTCTCTCTCTCTCTCTCTCACACACACACACACAGACACATAGCCTACAGACGTATGTATGTATACACAGACACATAGCCTACAGACATATGTATGTATACACAGACACATAGCCTACAGACGTATGTATGTATACACAGACACATAGCCTACAGACATATGTATGTATACACAGACACATAGCCTACAGACATATGTATGTATACACAGACACATAGCCTACAGACATATGTATGTATACACAGACACATAGCCTACAGACATATGTATGTATACACAGACACATAGCCTACAGACATATGTATGTATACACAGACACATAGCCTACAGACATATGTATGTCTACACAGACCGACACAAACGCACCCACAATCTCTCACCTGCTGAAAAACTGACAGATGATGACGATGATCTTGTTGAAATATATTGGACTACTACTGCATTTATAATTAAAATCGGCATATATTAAGATTCTCGTTTTAAGATCTCTTTGGAGTTGTAAACTGTTGACTTGTAAGGTAGATTGTCATGTAGAATCATTGGACTGGAGTGTTTCTTCTTTGGTGGTAATTGTGGCTGTTTATTGGAGAACGATACACCCTTTTACTGTTTGGAAAAAAATTACTTTTGTAGGCAAACGTCTGCTTCCGAAACCATACAGTGCACATATCATTTTGGGAGACACCAGGGTCCATATTCACAAAGCTTCCCAGAGTAGGACGGCTGATCAGGGATCAGTGACCCGGAACACTTGTCTTCGTGACCTTATTCAAACGAACAGACTGGAGCTGACTCTAGATCAGTGCTCACACTTTGAGAGTGCCTTGTGAATATGGACGCAGGCCAGGGCACACTGCTCTAGGAACAGTCTGAATGAAACCATGCGATGTCCAACGACCTGTCCGTGTAAGCGCTTTCATGTCCCTGGTGTCTCTCCCCACAAGATGTGTGCACCATTTGGCTCCGGTAGCAGAGCTTTGCCCATAAGGTGACAATGATGAAGAAAGGGTCTATTGAATGGTAATTGCATAAAAAAAAAAAAAAAGATTCAAAGCGATGACACCTTTTTTATGCTGCCTTGACAGTTTAGTTTACACAACATCGTCCAATAAAATCTTTAAAACTTTTTACGTGTGCAGTCTTTAGGTTTTTTATTCCTATGGACTGATGACCTGCACCCATGCACGTGCGCAGATAGGGTCGAAGGGGGGCTTGAGCCCCTGTCCTTTTGCCCTCAGAGTCAAAAAGTGCCCTTTTTTTTTTGGCTAGAGTTAATTGTATTTAATATTTTCTTAATTTTTTATTGAAATTCTATCAAATATAAAGAGGGAAATGTATCATAGTATCCACCAAAAAAGACACCATATCAATTTAAAAAAGTACTCCGCTCTCCAACCGCAGTTAAAACAGGTCCCGTGTTATGAACATAGTGTGTGATTATGGATAGGGGCGGTGTCGGGGTAGGAGTAGTGCGTGTCGGTGGGGTGAATGCCCTCTTTTTTTGCTGTCAGTATCATTATGTCATGACCAGTTTTGGTCATGTGATAATCGATTTAGTCGTCATATATGCACTTCTATACTTTCCTCTGCTTAAATTAGACTCTCTCCTTATATAAGCAGAGGCTTTATTGTCACTTGTCACGCAGGCACTGGACTGCATTTATGAATCTAGTTGTGCCCCATGATATGAATGACTCATGATACTTAACGATCAGATCCAAGTCATGCTAGTTTTTATGGCCCTCGAAGGAGAAACTGCCTTTGTATTCCCAGTGCATGGTTTGAACTATAACTTGCATCCATGATTTATTTCCTCAAATTACGTGACATCAATTTTGAGAGATTATTTGGGGATTATTTTAATTCGTCGGAGAACGTGGATTGTAATTGTATTTATTTATTTCCCTGAGCGGAAATGGCGGAGGAAACCGGCACACCACTTGTTATTGACAACGGATCAGATACAATCAAAGCTGGATTTTCCGGAAAAGATAAACCGTGTGCTGTGTTCCCGACCATCGTTGGACAAGTCAAAGACCAGGTACAAGACCTCCCATAGCTGTACCACCATACCTTTCACTGACATTTTCACACTATTTTTCACTAGTTTCATGTCAAAATGCTATATATTGGTTCATGTGAATTTTTACAGTAACTGATATTCATTGCTCAATATTTGAAAATTTTAACTGATTATATACAATATTTAAAGATAGAATCTGTGATGCTGTCAAACAGCAACCTATATTCAAAAGTGCCCCTTTTGGTTTACTTATATCCACACCTCCGGCTCTGCCAAGAGAGATATGAAGTAATTCACAGTACAATATGTTATTAGTTACTATATAACTATATGTATGTATGGAACTTTACTGTGAATTTCTCCAGACCTCTCTTGGCAGAGTCTGAGGTGTGGCCAGCAACTCCCTCATCTCCAAACCACACGTCAGACCAAAACAAAAATGTAAACAAAGTGCAATACCAAGAGGGGCACTTTTGCCTAGAGGTCGCTGTTTGATATCATTACAGATTCTATCTTTACAATGGTACAGGCTTGTACTCAAAAGTCTTTAGTAAGCCTGGCTAATAACTTCATAAACAGTCCCTTGTGTGTTGTACTTTAATGGCAGCAATCATTTTGTAAGGGTAGATGTCACATTATTAAAATGATGCAGTGTTTCCTGATGGGAGGGGCTGTCCACTATGATGATGCTTTTGCTTGCTCATATTATCCCTAATATTCATTTTTCAACCACTTTGCATTTTCCCTAGGGTGTAAATGCAGGACAGACCCACTGCTCCATTGGGCAGGAAGCTCAGAGCAAGAGGGACATCCTGACCCTTAAGTACCCCATCCAGAATGGGATCATCACCAACTGGGACGACATGGAGAAGATCTGGCATCATACCTTCTCCGCTGAGCTGAAGGTGGACCCCAAGAACCACCGTGTCCTTCTCACCGACGCTCCCCTCAACCTCAAAGCCAACAGGGAGAAGATGGCACAGGTAACAGGAGTGACCCGGTATTTTGACCCGGTATCTCCTTGCAGAATTTCTAAGACACGTATGGCCTACATACCGTATATACATTTCGAAAGAGGTGTCAAGAGTGCAGGGTCAGCCATTTCTGGTGCGCCTGGAGCAGGTCTTGCTCAAGGACATGACAAGGATGGGCACTCTGGCCACCGCGGGGCAACTGAGCTTGTGACCTTCTGGTAAAAAGGACAGTCTCTCTCATTACCAGGACTCCCTGTCACTGAGACACTACACTAATACTAGCCACACTTTCAATCTTAAAGTATGAACTGAAGCTTTCAGGACCATATATATACATAACCTACTGTGTATTTCCATTTTGAAAATGTTTCTAACAGCCAAAAGACAGGCAGTTGTAGCGTGGATCCAGCCCCCTGAATCGCTCACTTCTGCCCTTCATCTCAACTCTTAAAATATATTTTCAATTCCATTCAATTGAGGCGATTAAGAAATGCAGTCATTCATTCAAAGCAGTGACCTTCTGGTGACACGCTTGCTTACCTTTAGGCTAGCCCTGCCCCCAAAGATGTGTCCTCAATATAGGACACTTTTCTGCTGTTGCAGGCTGTGCCACTGCTGCCTGGTCCTAAAAATAATCTTTCACATACAAAAAAAGAAAAAGGTCCTGTGGGTTTCTTTGATGTAGCCGACAAAAGGGATCCGATGAGTTTTGTTAATGTGGCCAGTAGACATTAACCTGGCTTGTAAGACACAGAGCCTAGGAAGGGTCCTTTGATCTTCGTAGGAAAGTGCACTATATCTGATGACTTCTCTATGATGATTGGATATCCACATCTTCAATTTTCATGAATCGTAGCCTTGTGCTACTGAAGCTCTGCGTATATTGTATAAAATACAAACAACTTGTATGCGTTTTTATTTCTTTGCAAACGTCAGCCAATCACTATTTTCACCCCGTTTTCAGGACAAATATTAAATCTCTGTATAGCTGCCTTACCAGAGAAGTCAGGCAAGGGAGAAAAGTTCCTTGTCAACGTCCTCAATCAGCTTGTGAGACCGACACCCTGGCATAGCTGTGTGGGAGGGACGTCCGGCTCACCTGCAGGAGGCGCTTTTCCATTTAAACAAAACAACTGCATCGTAATATTTCTTTCCTGTGTTACTCAGTGGGGTAGAGCATCTGCCATGGTTAAGAGTTTTGATTCCCACTAGGACCGCCTTTGTTAAAAATGTAGGCATTTTTGGCATCGTGAAAAACTTTGTTTGGATAAAAGCATCCATCAAACGGAGCTAGCTGTCAATATGTTTCCTTGGAGCAGGATGCACATATGGGAGTGAGGTGCCTTTGCTCCAAGCCTCTACAGGGCTTTGAACTACAAAGAAACCAACCGAGTAATGCCAAATAATGATGCCTCCTTGGCTTGATGCAGCAGTGATGCCCCTCTCTTTCCCTCTCTTTAATGTACTGCTGTACATTGTATTCAAGGTATGTCGAGCAGTACCCTGTAGTCTACTGTCTTGTTTGTAGCACTACTGCCCCTGTGCACTGTACTGTACATTAGGTCCTGTTGTCTTTCTACCATGTGTGTCTGTCGTACCATGTGCTTTTGTGAGTCGTTGATGACAAATTCCCACACATTTGTTGCATTTGGAAAATCTGATTCCGATTCTTGCTCTGTCTTCCAGATCATGTTTGAGTCCTTCCACACCCCATGTACGTGGCCGTCCATATCCCCCTGTCTCTATACGCCGCTGGCCGCCTCACCGGCGTCGTCGTGGACTCCGGGGATAGTGTGACGCACGCGGTCGGCGTCCACAACGGCTTTGTCGTGCCCCACTCAGTCGTTAAACTGGACCACGCTGGACGGCAACTCACTGACTACCTCATGAAGATTCTGAATGACAAGGGCCACGGCTTTGCCGCAGGTAGGCGCACAGCTGGGGCAATAGACGAGGACTGTGGAAGTAACTTCTTTAAATCAAATCAATTATAGATTCTTGATTACCTGGCCTGGTCCTATCCGCACTCTTTCATGAATAAAGGTGAGAGACTGGTGAGTTTTATCAAGTTTTTTTAATTAGAGCAATCGCGTAGAACGTCTGTCTGATGAGTGTGTCCTGTCCTCCGCTAAGCCAGTTGACAGTTTGAGTGAAGTATTAGCAAGCCAATCAGTTACTACGCTTGGATTTTCGGATTTAGAGTGCATACCCATTGGGTAGCTAAAATTCCAGCTTTGTAGACAGGTTCCCTACAGCTTAGCTGTATGGGAGCGGGGTGTAGATCACTAGGCGAGAGATTGCCTGCTACAAATTGTAATCCTATGAACCCAGTTACATAATCTGTTTACTTACTTTCAGATGACTTGGCCTCCCAAATCCATAGAATATGAATATGGTTATTACATTTTACAGACTGAAATGTGTATTAGGGCTGTCAGAATTAATTTCAATATGCAAATAAGAAAAGATATATATGAATTTGAATACCAAACTGCCAGTCGAATATAAAAAAAAAAAATCCCTTTTTCATGATTTTGGAAAAATGTGCCTGCAATACAAGCCAATACTGTAAATGGGTGGAACAAAGCACAGCCCAATGCCTATTGGTACCACCCATAATAGCAAATACAACAGACAATGAACTTGCTAATTGTAAGCATTTTACTCCTGTTTCAATATGGTAATAATATGTAAATGTTATTGTTAAAGGGATAGTTTGGATTTTTGGACATTAAATGGTATGGAATACTTGCTTGTAGTGTAGTTGATACAATACAATTAACTTGCACATGAGTCCTATGGTAAATGTTCTGGCCCACCGCCCAGTTCTGAGCAAGCCACGAAGCATCAGACAAAAAATTGGGTCACGAGACAAAAAAGTGTTAATCCACACCTTAACATGCAGGCAAAAGCTTCAACCACCAACAACAAAAATCCACGGTCCTGGAGCATTTACAAACTTGATTCAAGTTGGAACACGGCCCAGCCGTTTGATGCTGTGATGTGCTGGGCCGTGTTCCAACATGAATCAAGTGTAGAAATGCTCCAGGACCACGGGTTTTTGTTGTTTTTTGCCTGTCTGACACCTCCCGGCTCTCTCTGAACCAGGTGGTGGGCCAGAACGACCACGGGACTCGTGAGTAAGATAATGGCATCGTATCAACTATACTACCAGCAAGTACTCAATACCACCTAATGTCCAAAAATCCATATTATCCCTTTAATATTTGAATTTGCCTCATTTCAGCCTATTCATATTCAAATGGTATTCTTAGGGACAATTGATAGCCCTAACTTGTGTACTTATGTAAATAGCATTAAACTGTAATCCTCATCTACAAGAATGTTCTACCATTATTTCAAGATGTGTAAAGTGATGACTGTGCTCATAATCTCACAATATAAATGCCATTTTCTTACCTTAAATGGCATTTATATTGAGCTCTCACACCCAAATAAGGTTCAATATTCTAATATTGCTTTGGGAGCGAATGGTGCGTGTTCACAAATATTGAGTAATCCAACAAATGATCCCCGTTTTCTTTTTTCAAATGTATCTGTATTCTGAGTTTTACTGTGGAACTTTTTTTTGGGAATCAGATTACAGTCGCCACATTACATGTGCTCCCTTAAACCCTTTACCTTACAATAACAGCACTGACACTGGCTACTCCTATACAGTGGAGTTCTGGACCATACGTAAGCTCTCTCTGCTTCCTGTCCTGCAGCCAATCACGACCTTGTACGTGACATCAAGGAGAAGCTGTGCTACGTGGCGCTGGACTTTGAGAAAGAGATGGCCACTGCGGCTTCCTCTCCCTCCCTGGACAAGAACTACGAGCTGCCGGATGGACGGGTCATCACCGTCGGCAACGAGAGGTTCCGCTGCCCCGAGGCCCTCTTTCAGCCATCCTTCCTCAGTGAGCCACATTAGGGAAGCTTAGTTAAACCTTGGTTAATATGTAAGGGATGTGTAGTTCTGCACTGTGTTAAAGACTAGGGACACACCTATACCTATAATGGTATTGAATAGCAGACGCATCCCAGGCTTAAAAACGACTTGACTTGGTATTTAGACTAGCCCCCGGGAATGAATGGAAGTGAATCAGGAGCCTGAAAACCGCTACTAAAATGCAATATCAAGAGCAGATATTCAGTCAGCAATCAAAACAAAGCAAGATGTGCATTCTTTACACACTGAAGGATGTTAGATCTTAGAGAAAATGGATTAAATCTTATATTACCCCAATGACCCCAAGCTCATGCTCTTAAGATGATATTGTTCAGTAAAAGTAATGTCAAAGTAACGCCAGCATTGGTTGATGCTTAAAGTTTAGTATTAAGAATCTGTGAAAAAGTGGTATCAGTGGATCCCTACTGAAAGCTAAGAGTGCACTTTTTTCTTCTCTAGATTTCCAGTCGTGCGGCCTCCACGAGGCCACCATCAACAGCATCACCAAGTGTGACGCAGACATCCACGAGACCTTATATGCCAACACTGTGCTGTGCGGCGGGACCACCATGTTCGAGGGCATCGCTGAGCGCATGCAGAGAGAGATGACCTCCCTGGCACCCAGCATGACAGTCAAGGTAAAAGCACGCATGAGACTAGGTCTTTATATGTGCCAGTGCCTCAGCACAGGTATAGATGTTGTTCTTTTGTACTTTTGCTCCAATGTATTTAAAGCTGCACTCTGCAGTTTTGGGAGGAAAAAAATTACCTCTACAATAATTTGTTACAAATTCTTGAAATTTGTTAAAAAGCTAATAGTTTCTAAATAGTTTCTAAACAAATCCAGAAAAGTAACCTTTTGAAAAATGTGAACCAACATCGCGCTGAGAAGATGCTTCTTTGTATGGTAAAGCTAGTAGGAGGGTAAGGACACAGCTAAACAGATTTTGCTTTGTTTTGGTGATGAGTGTTTATCTGTTTAATTAATGTTTATGTTTTTTGCACTGCGGGAGATTGCAATTTCATTGTATCTGTTGTGGAACCGAGGTCGATCATTGATGCACGTGAACAACTCAAGTGTTACTACAAATGTATTAGTCAAACAATAAGGTCAAATACAAGATAGAAATCTGCAAGCAATGAGCTGAAGTGGTCTATATCAGACGGCCGCCTGGAGATAGAGACCCTCCTGCAGCCCATGTGGGGCCTTTTAGGGTCAAGGAAAAGGGGAGGGGGAGAGGGGGACAATGGGGAGGGGGCAAGGTGTGAAATGAGGAAAGGGGATGGGCCACTCGTGAGGGTGATGTCTCCCAACTTAAGTCATAAAACGTCCCACATTACTTTTAACTCGTACACCGGAAAACACACACAAACACAATACTTAAACTTGTCTTTCACATTTTTGGGTCACATTATGGGCATTTGTACATTACTAACCTGAAAAACAGATAGATAGGTAGATAGGTAGACAGGCAGGTAGGTCATCCAATCATTTCATTCGTTCCGAAATTGCGAAATTTGCGAAAATGTGAAGTTGATTGGATCCGCGGTTCGCTGCAAGCAGCAATACCGCGGTTCTTGACAATGCTGCAAGCAGCACGTCTGTGGATATTCCCATAACATTAGCTATTATACAACTCCATTGTTGTCCAAAAATCGTTAAAACAAGTCACAGAGCCGCATTGTTTGGTTTGGTCAGCATAATTCATAACTGAGATGAACACAAGCATTGTAGTTTTTCCCGGAACTCCTTTATGAGGTGACAGCGACTGTCTCAAGTCTGCTTGAACCGGAACTACTCCTGAGGGAATCCTGTCACTTGGGGAGCCCAGCATTTAAAAATGTTTATTACTTTTGTCCTGCCGGCTGGTGCCCTGTGGATGGATGGTGCCCTAGTCCACCACCTATATGGCCTATTCTCAGAGACGGCCCTGTGTAGTCCTGTGTAGTTCAAGAATTCCAAAGGGTTGATATCTGCTGGAGCTACTATAGTGTATCATGTGCATTCATAGTACTGTCAGACAACAACTATCCATCGAATATATACTGTATGTTTGTCACATGTTCTGTAAATTAGTGTGGTTGCCTCTGAAAAGTTTCGGCACACAGTGTGGGAAAAATGCGACTTTTTGGGGCAATTTTGCTCCATAGGAAATTAATGGCGGAATGGTCAAAACCTGAGTGTACAGGCTGCAATTTGAGCTTTTGCCAGACATTTTGTAAATCGCGACAGCGGCCTCAATTTTTGCCATACCAAAAAAGATATAAAAACGATGGCACGACTGTCCTCTTACTCATAAAAAATAACATTTGGAATTGCATCTTTCTGTCTCCCAGGGTTGGCATTTCTTTCACAGTCGCGCTCCACATATGCACGAAAGAGTTTCTCACTCGTGCTGAATTCGGCGATTTCAGTTTTGAGGCATGTTTTTAGATTGCCACAGAGGCCACAATTGTCCATGGAATTACACATAATTGCACACAAATGTTCATCCACTCATCCTTTCACTCACATTCAATTTATAATTTTGCTTTTATTGCGCTCCAGTTCCAGCTATGCACCCTCATTGAAACGAATGGAGGAATAGGGAGTGTCAGTTGGAATTTGAATGGGCCACAGGTGCAATTAATAATCTGTTGATCAGCCTGGAAACAGAGGCTCATGCTCATCTTAAAAAAATCTCTTAAAGGGACAGGCACACATGCAATTGATGCAGGAAGACAGACATACACACACACGCGGTCTTACATACTCACACATACACACACACACACACACACACACACACACACACACACACACACACACACACACACACACACTCACCAGATACATGACAGACAGG
>OMKL01153365.1:5302-25468 GCA_900302295.1 Parasudis fraserbrunneri | reverse complement strand
CCAACAGTATATACTACTATTACTACTACTACTACTACTACTAATACTGTTACTACTACTACTATTACTACTACTACTATTACTACTACTACTACTACTACTACTACTACTACTACTACTACTACTACTACTGCTACTACTACTACTACTACAGAGGCAGGCTGTTAGCCGTGGGTACTGTCTCTATATACTAACAGTATATACCACTATCACTACTACTACTACTACTACTACTATTACTACTGCTACTACTACTACTGTTAGTAGTAGTACTACTGTTAGTAGTAGTACTACTACTACTACTACTGCTACTACTACTACTGCTAGTACTACTAACGGAACAACATGCAGGTCATTAGCCATGGACCCTGTCTCTCTACTAATACTACGATGCCATGCGATACAATATAAGACTTTATTGTCAGATGAGTCTGAACTTTTTCTTTTTGCATAATTTTTCTTCATTTGCATAAAACAAAGAACACAATTAAAACAAGAGACAAAGATGCATACATTTAACATAATATTACAATCACAGAAAATTATATTCAAGGTCCTTAAACGTGCATTTGTTCTGGGATAAAGCTCCATATTCACATTTAGGACTGACTGGTGCACAAAACAATACCTCAGTCTAACTATTCAATTATGGAAACCTGTATCTCCGGTTTGACGGTAGCAATTTGTATTCACTGTTCAGGACATGGTTGGGATCAGAGACAATGTTGTTGGCCAACCTTAATATGTTATTATGGGCGGCTGATTCATAGAGTTTCTCAAGGGGCTGGCCTACAATCTTTGAGCAGATTTTTATTTGGTGGAGCAGTTTTGACTTTAGAGTAGTGGACAAACACTTGTACCATGTAGTATTACAATACTGTAGAACACTCATAATCACAGAAGTAAAAAACAAAAGAAGAATTTGTCTGCTTGCCCCAAAAGACCTAAGGTTTTGGAGGGAATCAATTCTTTGTTTTGTCCTTTTGCAGACAGTTGCAATGTGGTCTTTCCAGGATAACAGATGGTCTATCGTTACACCCAAGTATTTATATGACAATATCTGCTTTATTTTTTCATTATGGATACAATAGAAACTATATGAAAAACAGGTGGTGATCAAAATACAATCTCCTTGATTTTCTTTGTGTTAATCTCCAGAGCGTTACTATCACTCCACTCAACCACTTTGTTCACACCATGTTGGTGCAGCCCAGTTGAGTTACTTAACAGAGATATCAGAGCTGTATCATCAGAATACTTTAGGATGTATTAATTTGGTGTATCTGTGCGGCAATTGTCGGTATAAACACTGGTCATGATGGCAGATGAAAGGGTTTTGTTCACCTTTACAATCTGGACTCTGTTAATGAGAAAAGAAGCATACCAGTTAATCAGATAGGGATTCAGTTGCCGCTGAACCATTTTTGACACCAGAATGTCTGCTTGTATTGTGTTAAAAGCTGATGAAAAATCTAGAAAGAGGGCTCTTACATAGGTGTTGGGTTTGTCTAAGTGTTTGGAAATAATTTGAACCAGAGTGGCAACAGCATCTTCTGTACCACAACCCTGATAGGCAAACTGGTATGGATCGAGTTTATCTTTTGTTGTATTGACAATATGTTGGAGCAGTATTATTTCTAGAGATTTCATAATCACTGGGGTAAGGGCTATTGGTCTAAAATCTGTATGTTCTTTTGGACATGGAATTTGGGGTAATGGTGTGTGTGTGTCTATGGAAGTCTTGGTTGAAAGATTGGTTGCCACACTGGAGCCAGCTCAGTTGCAAAGTTTTTTTAAAAGAAAGGCGCTGCATTCATCCAGCCCAGCAGCTTTTTTGGTATTTGTACTCTGAAAAGTTTTCCTGACATCTTGGCATGTGAAGGCATCTTCCAGAAGCTGTCTGTGAGCCAATTTTGCTTCCCTCAGTCTGGTTTTCAGCTCTTTTTCTGTCTGTTTAAGTGCTTCAGCTTTTTGTTTTTTTTATATTGCATTTATAAATTACTTTTTTTATGTCTCTAGTCACATATGATTTATTATTTGCATAGATTTTAATCTCCTTTGTGGGGACAACCAGCTGTACACAGAAATTAATGTAATCATTTGTGACTGTAGTCCTTTCATCTAGTGAACCCTCCTGAAAGATTTCCCAGTTTGTCCAATCAAAACAGGCTGTCAGTTCTTCCCTATATTTCATTTGTCCATGTCCTTATCACTTTCTTTTCTGGTTTACTTATAGGCGTTTGGTCTTATACACTGGGATCATGTGCACAACATTATGATCAGAGTTTAGTATGGGTAGTCTACACTTAGACACATACTGTATGCACCTTTAACGTTTACAAAACACTTGTCCAGGATATTGTCTTTCCTCGTCTGGTCCTTTACACACTGTTCGAACCCAGGTAACACAGTCTCCAAGTGACACTGGTTCAAGTCCCCGAGCACTACTGCTGGTGCATCGGGGTCACTGACTTGTAGCTCGTGACCACAGTCAGCTATGGTGCTGGCCGCCTGTGACACTTTGCCATTGGGAGGCGTGTATACAGCAAACAGCAAAACACACCCAAATTCTCTCGGCAAATAAAACAGTCTTAATGTCATGCGGAGACTTTTTTATTGGGATCACAGATTTTACATTTTACTGACTGCATTCAGCATCATAGGTCGTTTATATACACGCAAATACTGCCTCCCCTGGTGTTCCCCGAGTCTGCATCCCTGTCTGCTTGCACAAGGGTGAATCCAGGGACTTCAAAGAGAGAGTCGGACATTGAAGATTGTTGCCAGCTTTCCGTGAAGCACAACAAAGATGCCTCACGAAATTCGTTACAGTACCGTGTGTATGTCCTTATCGCATCCACTTTGTTGTTCAATAAGCGCAGGTTTGTAAGAACGATAGATGGAAGGGGTGGCCCATTTAATCTCCGCCACAGGTGGTTCTTAATGTTCCCTCTCCTTCCTCGTTTCTTTTTCCTTTTAGTTCTGATCAGGTCCTGAGGAATGTTGTCCAACATCGAACGGTCTCTCGACTGTACGACCGTGCGAGCCTTGACTCCTCACCACACCTGTCCTTGTTGCCACTCAGGTGTGGTGTTGGAAGTTGCACGGACAGCCACGGTCCACACAGGCCAATAATCCAGAGAATCAGACGCATCGTTTCCAGGATACTTATCTTACACTTCGCACAAAGACAAATCTAACATACATGACGAGTTCGACAACATTTAAACAATATCTAAAACAGAGCACAAACGGAGCAAACGCAGAATACTGAGACGCAGTACATAGCCGAGCAGCACGCCGGAAATACATACACATACTAACTGCCACCATTGTATCATGTGTTGGTGTCTCCACAGGCCATTATCCTAAAATCTCCCTGCTGATGACATTTCGTTGAATTGTTTTGCTGCAGCTTGCTCACGCCTGGCTAACAGCTTGTAACCCGTCTCACAGCAGCCTGACAGGCTTATGAGGAAGATGCTCCTAGATTCTCTGAAGGTTTTCAGTTCTGGAGAATCTGTGATGGAGTGGAGAGGTGCGACTTAGGAAACGATTCTGCTTCTGATCAAGTTTCTTACTGAGAAAAGTACACATGCAGTTTATCCTACTGCTGCATCAAAACAGATGAACAGATGTACAGTACACACAAACAATGCACATACACTCAAGCAAGTAAGTGTGCATGCACACAGATGCAAGCAACACACTCGCCCTCCACCCATTCCCATCAGGGCCGGTTCTTGGCTTAGGCCATCACCTAGGGTGCCATCCACAAGGGGGCGCCAGCTGCCAGGCCAAAACAAAAAGTATGATTGAAAAAAAAAAAAACTTTTGACATCATTGTCTTTCAGAGGCTCTAGCGGTCTCAAATTTAAGGCTACCGCGAAGACAGATATCATCTAAAACTAGAGACCCTGAGGAATCCAGTGGCTTTACATCGCTAGCTTACTGGGAATGGGGAAATTTTTGGAAGTTTTAATCCTAGAAAACTGGCTTAGATAATTAGAGGGGAAAGAAAAGAAAACAACCTGCTGGCATTATTATCTTTCCACGGCTCTTGCGGTCTCTATGTTAATGCTATAGTGAAGATACAGACATCTTCTGAACCTCGGGATATTGAGGAATCTAGAGATACCAGACAGTCAATGCGAACTTACCAGAAAATAAATTCTGCTCCAAATGTTAACCCTATAAACCTGTAGCTGTAACACAGGTGATCTAACCAACATTACTGGGGCACCAGTCTGAAATCTCACCTAGGGCACCAAATGTAATGGAGCCGCCCCTGATTCCAATCCTCCTGTTTTCTCCAGCTATTTGGACTATACTGGGGGATAATTATTGTCAATGGGGGAGGTAGATAAACATGTTGTTGACTTGGTAGTAATTACCAAAGTGGCCTGCAGGCAAAGCCGATGGCAGCTCTCTTCTCTCATTACCCCTGCAGAGGGACACTCTGTCTGGGCAAAGACTGCTCCATTGTTTGTGTGTGTTTGTGTGTCCTGTTGAAGACAATGAGTTGGGGACAGCAGAATGAGCTGTCTGTGTTGACTACTACTGTTAGGCAGCAGCTGTAGGTTTTGATTGCCTTGTTTAGAGAACAGGATGCTGAGAGGTTTTCTCTTTTGTCATTCCTCAGGGCTGTTGTTTTTGTGGATGGAGGACTGGGCATAATGCAGCCATACTTGCCACACCATAGAAAGACTTGATCCATCACTCTCTCCCACACAAATACGATATACTTATCTTCATTGAGTCTCTCCTCCTTGTTGAAAACGAGCCCTTTGAACAGCATGAAAAGAAACAGGATTCAGTGGCAACAATGATTGAAGTTGGAACTGCTTTTTCCCGAAACATACGCTATTTCGGGCATGAAAGTGTTTGGGAAAAAGTGCAATTTTCCTCTGAGTACAACAGTGAGCCTGGAGACTTGACCTGCTGGGTTTTGTTGTTTTCACTCTCCATGACTTGTTGAGATGTGCTCTCATCTCATCTGCTGTCCCAAGGAGCGTCTCCGCAGTATAAAAGGGTTTTATCACACAGGACGCTGTGCTGGTCATTGACAGGGGAGCAGGTCTGAGCCACAGGGCTAAAGATAGCCTCTGTCTGTGTGGCTTACAGATAGCAGTGCTGTCACATTACTCTAGCCACTACATGGATTTGCTTGATTTACTTTATATGGTGTTTTTCTGTTGGAGAATACCAGACACAAACCGGTTGCTTTTCCTTAAGAGGGAAGGTTGTGGAATGTCATGGCATATTTGACAGACACAAATGATGCAGCATGTTATTAATTAGGATTGAATTATCATAATGTTTCTTCATTTAAGCATGGTGTCAGAGACATGATATGTGTCATTCCTGATTCACCAGTTAGGTTTCCATCCCTGGTTCTGACACATTTCTTATCAGAAGCTGCTTCTTCATTTCTGTTCAGTTTAAATTCGGTGTCACTGTGTTTGAGACATCCTATCAGTTTCACATTCATATTAACTCTAACCTGGGTTTTCATTGAGCCTCTCATGCATTTCAGATTTGTTCTGCTTTTGGACACAGCACAGTAAGCCTCCATGTAATGATACAGGAAATTGGACATACTCAATGTGATACTAGTTTGCCCACCTAAAATACAGATATTATAGCAGCCACCAGGGCAGATCATAGAAATGGCTGGGCCCCTGAAAAAGTCCAGTGAATTGGCCCCAGAAAGCTTTCCCCTTTTCCACTCTTATGGGCAGGTCTGACATCCACCTCTTCCACTCTCCTGGCAAAAACAAAGGAAGGAAAAGCAAATAGTGAAAGGTTTTGTTTCTCCAGCAAGCTGACAGACAAAGTGTTATTATGTTTCTCTTTTGGTCTGACACCTTCAGTGTGCTGCTGCTGGCTTACTGATGCATGTTGGCAGGGAGGCCGGTCCACAGTCTTTCCCACCTAACAGCTCATATGGTGTGAAAGGACCGCCGGACCTCCAACATTGTCTGTGTGGGTTTTGTTTTTAAAATGTCTCAGAAAACCTTTCAAATCATTGGACAGGTCAGCTACCTGATAGTTTGGTAAAAGCTTTCAAGTGTGTGAAGGCAGCGAGAGATTGTTCATACAGACATATGGTCGCTTTTTATGCCATATGTGAAGTAATATGAGCAAAGACATCCAGTTTGCAGTAATTTTGGACTAGGAAGGGTAATAATTATGCATTCATAGGACAATACAGGTCATTATAGTGAACTCCCATGAATTCCATTACAAAGAGGATAGAGCCTCTTTCGCACAAAGTTTCTAAGGGGGGGGGTGAGAGAGATCTTAGTATGAATTTTGAACTGTTGTACTTCTCCCTTGTCAGATGGAAGTTGTTGGACCAAACTTTTTCTCCTTCTAGGAGAGTCCGGGGAAAATCTGTGCTTAGCCTCTATAGGCAGCTGTTTGAGCAGCTTTTGTTTTCTAGGTCAGCATGACACATACAGTGGAATGCCAATCTCTAGTGGCTCTCTCTCTCTCTCTCTCTCTCTCTCTTTCTCTCTATGCTGCTCTCAAGGTGACCAGATGGTCAGAAAGCAGCACTTTTCCACAAGAAAAACAACCCTCTGGCTTCATGCTGGGTCTCTCTGTTCTCATCTGTGTCACATTTCAGGTCAGTTGGTCCAGTCTGGCAGAGAGACACTGATTAAAGGACAGTGGATGGATGTTGTGCTCTCACTGTGTGCCCCCCATATATGATTGTGTGCACTCTCTTTCTCTCTCTCTCTCTCTCTCTCTCTCTCTCTCTCTCTCTCTATATGAGTATATACTCTATACTCTTAATTCTGTTTAGTAAGCATGCAGCGCTGATTTTATTTATCTTGATGGACAACGTTTCAGGAAGACATACATGGGATAGCTCAATTTATATGTAGAGCATGTAGAGGAAATGCTTCTTATTTACAAATTGGTTGGATTGTCTCTTAAATTCATATTTATGATTTATTGTTTTGTACACAGTCAGCAAGGGGTGCAATGTGTATATAATGTGTTTATGTGTTCAGATAAATTTGTATCTGATTTATGTTTGATCATTGTGTATATCAACACATAGCAACCATTGTTTTACACATAGCAACCTTTGTATCTTTCGTTGCCATATACAAAACAATGGTTGCTATGTTACAGGCAGCCATGTTGGAAGAGAGAGAACTACACAAATATTCTATGCAAGGCCTCTATTAAAGGACGCTGTTGCTATAAAAACTAAATGGACAGAGAGAGACAGGAAGAGGGAGTAAATGAGAGAGGGAGAGAGAGTGAGGGAGGTAGTGGGGGAGGAAGGGAAGTGGGGTGATGGTTGTAGGGGAGTTGCAATGAGAGAATCCTACAGAAAGAGAGAACCCTTCTAAACAAAAAATATACAAAGTCAGACAACCATATTAAACATTTCACCCACTCTTTGATTTGGATTCTTACATACATTGACTGTCATATAAAGATTTTATGAGGTGCTTTAGTTAATTAATTAGATATTTGGTTGTAATACTTTATTTTGCTTTGAATTTATAAAACACCCTATTCACTGTACTAAGTATATGAAACAACTTGCTGACTTGAAAGCTATATTTTCCCAGCACTATGTCTCATTGTGGCCCTTGGCCCGGCTATTTTGCATCTATATAATTTCAGTGAGCTTTAATCAACACAAAAATGAATCAGTATGCTCTTGATAACACCACTCAGAGAACAAATACATTAATTACACTATTACACTATCACACTATTACACTATTACACTATTACACACTTAAGCATGGGGGTGTGGTTAACCTAGACCAATGAAAGTAGTAGTCTGTACTGCGTTCATTGACACCTCCCGTAAGTCTCTACGACAAACAGTTCATGAAATATGAAGGGGGTATGGCGTATGCATATGGGTGGGGCTTACACATGGGGGCATGATTCACCTACACCAATGAAAGTCGTAGTCTGAACAGCACAATATCGATGTAACTAAGAGATTCACTGGGGATTTTTTTTAATGCATAGGTATATCAACAACAATAGGCTCACTATGGCATTTCCATGTTGGTGCCAGCGAGCTGATTACCGGAGGCTCTGAGCAACGAACCTGTGTAGTATCGCCCACTTGCATTTAAAAGGTGTAACTTCTTACTGAATATCTATTTCAGTGGACAACAATGATGGAAATTAATTAAAACAAAATGCTTAGAATTCAGGTCCTTGGCCTGCTGTCAGCCTACATGTGACATTTCATCCAAATCGGCCTTGTAGTTTGCGTAATTTGCTGCGGATACACAGAAAGACAGATACACACACGCACACACACACACACACACACACACACACACACACACACTACACACCGGACCGATTACATGATTTCCACGCTGCCGCCTGCTGGAAATAATAAACTGATTGCCTGCTGTGGTTCATCCACTTTCTCCTGCCCCGATGTGATAAAACAGGTAATGAACCAGGGATTCCAGAGCTTGTTATCAGCTTGACTTCCTCATAGCATGCGACCTGGGTGTAATGCTGGATTCCACTCTTTAATTTGAGTCACACAACAAATCCATCACCAAATCCGCCTTCTTCCACCTCAAGAGCATTTCCAGGCTCCCGCCATCACTCACTGACTCTGTTTCAGAGACCCTCATCCAAGCCTTTGTAACGACTCGACAACTGCAATGGAGTCCTTTTTGGGTTGCCCAGTAAAGCCCTGGGTATACTCCAGTATGTCCACAACTCTGCTGCCAGGCTACTCACACACACAAAACCCTGGCAGCACATCACGGCCACCCTCCAGCACCTCCACTGTCTCCCGGTCAAGTTTCATGTGACTTTTACAATTCTCCTCCTCATCTATAAGTCTCTCCATGACCTTACCCCTGAATACCTCTTTGACCTCCTCCGCACCTACACCCCCTCTCATAGGCTATGCTCAGCTGACACTGGACTCCTCATCATTCCTCACACCAGACTGTGTACTGTTGAGGACAGAGCCTTTGGTGCTGCTGCTTCCACCCTCTGGAACAGGAGTCCATCTCTGTTTTTAAATCAAGACTGAAGATACACCTCTTCAGCCAGGCTTTTCTTTAGCTTAGTGTTCCCTGTAGTTTGTTACAACTCCTGCTGTCCTTTTCTGTTTTGTTTTGTTCTATTTTAAATTGTAAAGCGTCCTTGGGTTTTTAATACAATTTATTATCATTATTATCAGTTTTTCACAATTAAAATATGGCTTTTTTTAAATAGGTAATTCATATTGTGTTCAGTATCAGTTGAGGAGAGCGGCACATTCTGGTGAGCCTGCCCTGATGTACATTTGTAGTTAGTCATAATTGAAACATAGAACACTTAAAATATTGTCAAAAACAAGTTGATCAGGCTCAACTCTTTCTAAAAGAAAATATGTTAGAAGAGGCTCTAGTTTCCTACAACAATAGAACACAATAGAATCAAAAACAGCATACTCAAATAATATGTACTTAGACTTGTGACAACTGACATGGAGCTGCTTAAAGGGGAAGTTCACCCAAAACACCAAAAAAAGTTTTGGTGTGACTTGCCGAGGTTTGGTGTTTTCTGACGCAGAGATGTCTGCTGCTGTCACTCCAGTGCAATGTCTATCTGTAGCAAAATGCATATGTAGGGGCTGTGGTCATAAATAAATGCATGTAAAAGTGGTAAGGGGAAGTAATCATAAGTACTTATTGCTCACTAACAGTCTTCGATAACAATGAATAGTGATCCATTTTGCGAATACATTTTTTCTTTGATGTAACAATATCTTTGGGCTCCTTTGGGCAATCTGTTAGCAACACTGCGAGGTATAATTAGCAAGCTTAGCATAGCTTGTCCTGTAGGCCTACTTAATACTTGTTGCTTCGCTAAGAAAGACTGTTCATCACTGCATCGTTTATACAACTTGGTTTAATCCAGAACAAAAAATACTGATGACTCAGGGCCCCAGGCTGTGGAAGGGCCCTCAGAGGCTCTTGACTAAAATGTTTGTTTTAAAAAGTTCCAAAAGGTGGGATTTCCTGTGCAGGCTATTGTGCCTTAAGCAAAACATTTATTTTATGACATTCTCTGGAATGATGCCTCCCAGACATGGATCCAAACCAGGTAAAACTGTAGTGGGTCAAGATAAAGATGGTTTCTTATAATGCATCCTACTCAGACAGTGCAGTAAAATACACCCTTGACTGAATGTAACAAGAAGTAACTGATCATATACAGTATATTAAATAAGTTATTTGTGACTTTGAGGAATTTGCTATGAACAATGGTGTTGTGTAGAAATAATGTATTCCTCTGAGGAAGTGATTTGGTCCTTTATGCCTTGACCACTTTGTCAAAGAGGGAATATACAGTACATTCAGAGTATATAGGCTACACTAGGTGTACACCTCTGAATACATTTCGGAGTAATTCATATGACAGAATATTAACTTTTTCATATCAGTTAAGCAACTGTATTACACTCATTAATATACTTAATACTTCATTGACAGTGAAATTACAGTCACTCTGTATTTTTAGCAGATATATATTAATTTATTCCACACAGAAAAGCAAGTGTCCTTTTGACTGATATTCTGCCATTGAACTGGAAGGCAAAAGGATTATTAGACAATCCACCACCACACAATGATCCAGTGGGGTTACATTGATCAAAGCTTTTGTAGCTAAACTGACAGTATTTCAACAGAAAATAAATCAAAATGTAAGGGGTGGTGGGAGTGCCTGCTGTGGGTAGAGGTAACACATCAAAACTAATTACACATGGAAATTAGCTGCTGATTGGGCTTCTGATTTGGACCTGAATGGAATTTGCTGTCAGTGAACTAATGAGTCAAATTCAATGATGCTCCCTCATCTGAATTGTAACCAAAAGTGTCTCTCTCTCTCTCTCTCTCTCTCTCTCTCTTTCTCTCTCTCTCCTTTTCCTGATCTTTTAGCTGCATAAAAATTAGTCCCCCAAAAGATAGAACCTCATATAGTAATTGTTGATCATCATTAGTGTTGGATATCATTTGCCAACAGATCAATATGCTTTAAATTACAGAACAAGACTAATCTCCCTCTTGAATAGAACAGATCTCATTTGGGGAATGTTTGGATGTAATGCTTTTAATTGAGGGAATAATTACAGCTGTCCTGATGCCAGCTCAGAACTTTGGGAAGCCATGACTGGAAGTAATTCTCCTATCATAAGCATGCTGATGGGCAGAAGATATTGAGTGAATGAAGGAGAGGAATAAATAAGGAGAGATTGAGATTAAAGTGAGGGAGAGCGAGTTGTGGAAGTTACTTATCTTTTCTCAATTAACTGATTCTGATTGGGCCTCTGACTTGGTCTCTCTCTCTCTCTCTCTCTCTCTCTCTCTCTCTCTCCCTCTCTCCCCAACACATCTCCACTCCAACACAGATTCTCCAGAACAGAAAACATTCAGAGAATCTAGGAGCATCTTCCTCATAAGCCTGTCAGGCTGGTATGAGACAGGCTACAAGCTGTTAGACAGGCATGAGGAAGCTGCAGCAAAACAACTCAACTAAATTTTATCAGCAGGGAGATTTTAGGATAATGGCCTGTGGAGACACCAACACATAACACAATGGTGGCAGTACCCCCTCCCCCCAGTTGTCAGTGACATCCTCTTTCTCTGACAACCTGTCTTAGGCTTCATTCAGACCAATTCAGGCAATCTGGCACCTTGCCGCAAGGTTGTGTGGAGGTGTGGGCGTGTCAATCTGATTGACAGCTAATGAGTGATTGTCAGCCTGATCGCTGGCTAGTGGGTGATTGGCCACTGCAGCGTGACATCAGCTGATTCTGGTTCTACTTTTCTTCCCTCATGCTGCTGGAGGGTGCCATCCCCACACCCTCCAACCGCCTAAACGCACTACCCTCATTCAAATGAATGGGAGGTTGATAGTCTTTGTCATGGATCATACCAGCATGTTGCTGTGTCTGGGATAAGGTTTACCCTATAACCCTATAACCTTATACTGGCCTACATCTATAGTCACCGTGCATAACAAGGCAATGTATTCGAAAGCACAGTACTAATGGTTATAGTATATTATCTACAGCACATGTATAAATTCACTGTCATTCTTCTATATTATGAGTACAGCAAATTATTAATAATACACTGTAAATGGATCATTAACATACTGTAAGATTCCTGGTACCTCACAGACCTCTACTACAGCTTTTACATCTTGAGGTCTTATTTGGATTAACTTGGGCCCATATACTAATACTGTTGCTCATCTAATTAATGTAACTTATTAGTGAGAGCATGGTAATGGTGATTCACCCCTGCTCCTCTCTTCATTACAAAACACATTCCTCTCCAAAGCTTCATTACATTACACAAGCCTCTCCAAAGCTTCATTACATTACACAAGCCTCTCTAATGCACGTGAAGCTTCATCGTGGAGCCCTTGTTTACTCACAGAGACAACTGTTCTTCAATCAACTCAAGCAGAATTATGAATCTTCATTTGCATTTGTGAGTAAAGCTGTGACAGCAGCTTCTATTTTTTATTTAATTCTATTTTTTTTTCATGGTCTCCTACAATCTAATTATGGCACTTGAAATGATTGTCCTTATAAAAAAGAGCTTATGCATGATTAAAGTGCTGGGGCTGGATCAGGCTGGACTGGCGGCTGGGCTAAGAAGAGAAGTGTCTTAGGCTATGTTTACACCGCCTGGTACAAGTGACCCAAATCTGATATTTTGCTCATGTAGCACAGGTCAGATATGTGTCATGAACATAGAAGACACAAGAAGCACATGGAATTGGAAATGTTCCAAATATCTGCCAATGCGACTTCAATGTAAATGCCAAGATCAGAAATTTCTGCATTTTGAATGACATGTACACGTGCCCGCATCTGCTGAAAACTCGGCACAGGGCAGACCATTCCTTCATCTTTTCCTTCTCAGTTTTACAGGTTAATAATCTGGGTGATAGAGGCACCAATATTTTGTTAGATTGTTATTTAGTTATTTATTTAGTTATTTAGTTCGTTTTGTGTGTCTTCTAGGTACATTATTGATTGATATCTATGTTAATTCAAAAACATTCATTTATTTAAAGTTACATTAACGTTATGCCAGGAATGGACTGGAGGTTCTGATGTGATCATTCATAGATGCGTGATTGAGGTTGGTAATTGTTGATATTCCTAATGTTAGCAAAATTAAATCTTAGCCCATCTGCTATGTAACATAATTCATACAGGTTTTGATATGGTAACCAGGGTGGTTACACTCACCCCTCTAAACTCACTCCAACCCCACAGTGACCCCAGCTGGAGAGCTGGGCTCAACCATATTATCTGAGTTCACCGCACCACTTGTAATGGTGGTCACAAGGTACTAGCGGGCACTTTGTGCTTGGCACCTTTCCTCCAACAGCCTTAAACCCCCGAACCCTCCGCTCACCAGCACCATGTGACCACGTATGTAAAATACAACAATCTTATCCACTCCGCCACCTGAAAAGGATCCAATTCAGGTGGCGAAGTGGGGCTATTTAACTTAGGAGTGAGTTTACACCAAGGGGCTACAATTGCAAGGTTTCAACCTCGTTACACACGCATTGAACTACATAGTAATGGGTGCAAGCCAAACCGAATGGCTGAGATTTGTGCCAAGCACAGCCGAGCGTAAGTGGGTCATTAGCAGGAATTTGCACACCAGAGAGGACTTATCTGTCCATTTATGCCCACATTCTGCTTTACGTTCTTTTGAAAATCTACCTGTTAAGTGTTTTATGTTGTTACATTATTTTACATCGAGCCCTAGCAGTCATCGTGTCACCAGGGACAAGCTATTTTTGCTCCATTAATCCCAAGCTCTGTACTTTTACTGTCAAACATGGGTCTTTCAGCCTTGGCTTCAAGTAGCAATTTTGATGTAGAAGTATTTGTTCTTTTCAAGGCCACTGGGTTGTTTGCCTTAGCCTGCATGTAGAACATGATGTAATGCAATGGAAAGCATGTGGCTGTACTAAAACATCACCAAAGGAATGCAGTGTTTTGCTGTACTGTACCAAACCCAAAAGCCTAAAGTGATTTGCAATTTATTTAAGTCATTTTTTGGGCTCCTACCAAGCCTGGTGACTGTATAACAGTCTTAGATGATGCGATTTACAAGAAATATTTACCACTGGATATCCAAACTTACAATTAAAGTTACTCCACATGCAAGCAATAACACTTCAATAACCCTCAGCTGATTTAATAACCATTAGATCTATCACACATTCAGCACACGCCACTAAACCTAGTCAGCTAGTGTATAATGCTGAATCAACCCCATCACAAATGCCTTGATAATTGCCATGAGACTCTGGCACAGCAGGATGGAGTATTACATTTTCAGTAAACCCATCAAAAACACATTATCTTCCTTAGTTCTGCATTAATTCATACAATATCAACTCCAGTAGATATGACTCAAAGTATTTGGTATGCTGGTGGATAGCATTCAGAGACTGAAAGTGGTTAATGTAATTCTGTGATGTAGAAATGGCTAAAATCGCCTCAGGAAACAAATTAAATATACCTGAAAGCCACTCACTACACACACAGGCATGATGTGTGGTGAATATTCTGGCTACTATACGCCCCCTCACAGCAAATGTTTTTAAAAGGCATTCATATCCTGTTTTTATATTTCTTGCCAGGGATGCATAAAGCTTTTATTACCTTGTGGTCTCCTTCTGCTTTTGCACTCATGTTGTATTTTCTTCTGGTGTGCAGATTTCCAATTTTGCTATTTTGCTAAATTATTCCCACAAGATACTTTTGTCATTCGTCAAATCAAGGTGAACTGCTGTAATCATAATCTGTTGAATATGTCCACACATTTCTGATATTAATGTTTACCATCATCTTGTGAAGCCTAACAACCGTGTCTCGAGGTCTGGAGAGATTCTAGCCAAAACATTGGTTAGAAAAAAAACAGTGACACTGTGAAGCATCATCATAAGTTAAACCAGTCAAAACTGGCTTAGGGGTGGAGTAGAGCAGAAAATAAAAGCAAATAAAATGCCTCTTCAGGGGGCCTGTGATGACAGTTGAAAAACAGGCCAGACTTAGATACTCACACTTCTCTGTCTTTTGTATGTTGGATAGGAAATCAGAGCATGGGGTGCTGTTTGCACGTTGTTTGGCTTTCTACATGGAGATGGAGGAATGCCCCCTTTCTTTGAACCGAGCAGCCATGTTAGTTGTATTAGTGTGGAAATCATCCAGATTTGAAAAGTTGCACTTAAGCCTGAAAAACTGACCAACTGAGATGTTATCCTTAGGTGTTTGGGATAATTACTTGCAGCATGCAATACTGAGTTAGGTTCCATGTCTTTGCAATAAATGGACGAATTAATTACTAATTTTGTCCTTGTGGTTAGATCCAAAACAAGCACGTAATTCATGATAAGATGGGGCTCTCCATAACGCAGCTGCTCTCAAAGTAGCATTGACCTTAATAGAATGGTAAGACCATCTCTACAGTGGAACTCTCGACTGAGTCCAATGATGCCTCCCACAAGTCTCTAGGACAAGCAGTTAATGAGTTATGAAAGGAGATGTGGCTAAATGATTAATGATGTGTGTGTGGTTGTGTGTGTGTGTGTGTGTGTGTGTGTGTGTGTGTGTGTGTGTGTGCGTGTGTGAGTGCGCGCGCGCATGTATGGGTGTGTGTTGTGTCTCTGTGTAGAAGCAGTTGTCTGTACCACTTTTAAAACCAATCACTGAATATGTGTCTGTCCCTCTAAGAAGTGTTTATTTTAATGTGCATGTGACCCCCTTGTGCCCACGGTTGATAAGCTTGCCTAGACACACTCTAGATGTCAAAACCACATGTCAAACAAACATGAATGATGCAAAAGCGAAACATGGCATTGCTTTCAATGTTTTTTTTGTGAGTGATCAGACAAACAGGTAAACGTTTGTGTGAAAATTGCAGGAGCATTAATTTCTATGGGGCAAAATTGTTCACATAAAAGTGGAATTATTCCCCACACCATGCACCGAAACCTTCTGCAAAGTAATAGCATACCGTTCCCAATGAAGCCGCTCGATTTGAGGTATGCTAACCAAATGAACACTACAGAACGTGCTTATTCCACATAGTTGTGGCTGAGTATGTTGTGCATTCACACTTGAGGACTGTGTAGAACGGTGCACATATAAACTGATACCTCATTCAGTCACTCAGGCGCTCAGTCACTCCAGCACCTCTCTTCCTGTAGGCTGGCTCTGGCAGGTCCAGGAAAAATGTGTTCTTAAAACAATTTTAACCCAGTTAAAGGTTCGGTTTCTCTAATATTTTGAGCATATACAATCAAGCTGCTAAACAATCATGGAATTTTTACCCACAGCTTTTTTGTCCACATTTACTAAGGGTTCCAAGAATTCCTGAGGGCACTGTATGTGATGTAAACCTGTTTCTGCTGCATTATGCGTAATGCTGTACTGTGTCTAGCCTAGGGGAAAGTGTGTGAGGCTTCCTCTATGTAGATTTTGTATCTCTCTCTAAGCCAAGGATACTTGTCATTTTCATTGGTTACATGAGTACATAGACTTTTAATGACTTGGTTAGCTTGCCTTCTGTGCAAAGAGATCATGGTTCGAATCCCTCATGGGCAATACAATTAGCGTTTGACATCTGTTGGACATGTGCTAGTTGTAGTTTGGGCCAAAACTCTGCTCTCCCAGTAGAAGTTGTCCAGGGGCCAGGAGACCAGTAGGGCTGGAGCATCAGCTTTTTCATCAACTTTTTCCATCACTGGCAAGGCAATGGAACAGTGGTTTCCTCCAAGACGTTTCTGAACTCCTGTCTTTCAATACACATAGATATGATAAGATACTGATACTTGGTGATGTTTGCTGGCCCTCCAACTCTCTCTCCCTGCTGATTCTATTAGTCTTTTTGAGTCTTTTAATTTTACTCAGTGCAAATGGGCCCAGTCACTGTAAGGACCACACACTTGACCTAGTGCTGTCTTCCTGTATTTCTATTGATACAATTGAGCCAATTGATGTATGTGTTTCTGATCATAAAGCCATGGTTTTTAATGCTCTGCCTCCCTAAGCCTTGGGTTCCTGTCAGATCTCATACCTTTAACCCAGCAGATTTTGTGAAGCCGCCTTGCATCCTAGTTTCCCTGAACAGTCTCAAAGATCTGTCGCTGATGACCTGGTCATACATTTGCAGTTGCCTATCTTGACTCCATTGCACCTTTTTTATGGAATTTAATTAAACTGATTTTATTTTTTTAACATGAAACAAACAATAAGCAAGGAACAAAACACATACAGCAAATTTTAAGTTAAAAAGAAATAAGTAAATATTACATGCTCTCCCTTGGCTAAATGAACACACTAGGTCTGTCAAAGTGCAGAAAAAGCTGAATGCCAATGGAAGGCAAATGGATTGCATGTACCCTAGAATCAGGCCTACTGAAAACATGTATGGCAGAGTACCAAAAAGCAGTTAAGGATGTAGTAGTAGTAGCTTTATTGTCATTGTCACAGGTACAACGAAATTAAAAAGTGCCAACCGATCAGTGCATTAAAACTATTAAAAGCAGATAAAATATTACAACACATATAGACATAACCATACAACAGATCATTCCTTAGTAGCATTCAGTGTGGCTACTGCGGTGGGATAGAAGCTGTTTTTGAGTCTGCTGGTCCCTCACTTAATCAGTCTGTACCGTCTGCCTGATGCAAGATCAGCTTACTTTTCCAACATCATTGCAAAAAACAGCCACAATTCTAGGGTTTTGTTCACTCACAATGTTGAATCTTCTGTAGTAAAGTGTGATGAATTTCTTTATACGAATTTATGCTTTCATTTCCAGTAAGTTAGACTACTGTAAGAGTCTTTTCTCAGGCCTTCCCAAAAAGGCACTTAGGTAGCTATAGCTCATTCAAAATGCTGCTGCTAGAGTTCTAGCAAAGACAACGAAAGCGGAACATATTACACCAGTTCTCAGGTCTTCGCATCGGCTAACAGTGTGTCATAGAATTAACTTCAAAATACTGCTACTTGTCTATGAATCACCTTTGAATCACTTTAGGGCCAAAATACATTTCTGACTTGCTCCCACATTATGAACCATCTAGACTTCTTAGGTCATCAGGGACTGGTCTGGTAACTGTTCCTAGGATCAAAACAAAACATGGTGAAGCCGCATTCAGTTAGTATGCTACACATAGCTGGAATAAACTTCCAGAAGAGCTGAGATCTGCCCCAACTCTAGCTAATTTTAAAGATAGGCTAAAGACATTTATGTTCACCTCTGTTTTTTAACTGCTGCTATGCACTGTTTAAACTGATAAAAGCAGATTCTATATCAACTTAACTGACATTACTAAAATGTCAGTCTTGGCAAAGTATTATTCACAATATTAGGGTTTGAGTCCCTACATTTCTTTAACCAAGGTTTTTGACAGTAAGAAACCTGGATTTATACTGACGAGTGTATCTTAAGTTGTAGTCTGGCATTGGAAATTCCTAAAGGATAACAAAGTAGGTCTAGGACCTAAAAGTACACAGACTGATAACAAACTGAGCTCAAAGAAAAACAAAATTGTGAAGAAGCCTGAAGCCAAGATTGACAATTTACAGGACATAATAAAATTGGTCACATAGTGTTAGGAATTCTTACATTGATCACATTCCTACTGTTTACTTTACCTAAGATGGAAAAATCACACAGTAAACAAAACAAAGACCCCAATGCCCCCCCCCAATACACCAAATGTGATTTTTTAAATTATTTTTATGCTTTTATACTTTTTTTTAAATCATTATTTTTCTATGCTCTTTCCTTTAAAAAAAATCGATTTTATGTAAAGCACTTTGAATTGCCACTGTGTATGAAGTGTGCTATATAAATAAACTTGCCTTGCTTTGCCTTGCCTTGCCTTTATAAACAATGTAGAGAATATCTGGCATCTCACCTGATGCTCGTAACCTCTCTGCCTCCCCTAAAAACTCTACTGTACTCTCCAATTTTGAACCTTGGTAAATGGACTGCATTTTATATCGCGCTTTTATCCAAAGCACTTTGTAACTTATGCCTCACATTCACCCATTCACTCACACACCGATGGCGGAGGCAACCATGCAAGGTGCCAACATGCTCATCGGGAGCAGTTAGGGGGTTAAGTGTTTTGCTCAAGGGTATGCTGCCCAGGAGGAGCCGGAATTGAACCGGGAACCTGCAGATTACCAGACAACCGTTCTATCTCCTGAGCCACTGCCGCCCACAATATCCCAAATGAAATCCTCTTCCTGCCAATTTCATATTATTCCTACTAAATTCCAAGTACTTGGAACCTGCTATTCTATCAATCATAAATTGCTCCCTTGCCTCCGGCTCATGCCCCTCCTATTTCAAACATGCCATAGTCCAACCCCTATTTAAGAGACCTGGCCTAGATCCTCTTCTCCTGAACTTCTGACCAGTGGAACATTAGCTCTGCTCTGATCATGTAGGCCCACAAACCATCTAACTTTATTACTGCCATGTGGCATGTCTTCTCCATGCTGCTAGCTTTTTATCTGTAGAAAAACATCAGAATAGAAGGACTCCATTAAGATGATTAAATCCATTCAAAGCACCACTCAATACTGTAATTTTCCAGGAACAGTTGGGGCTTGGAGGTTGGCTATTGCCGAATGTGTGTGGGTAACTGCTGAAAAGACCAATGTCAGTCATTTTATAGGCAGTTTCTGTCACGATAGTTTGGGCTGCAATGTCAGGGCCACTTAAAGAGGCAGCAGGACTATTAGCTTGTACTGGCATGGAGCTAGCAGGCCCTCACCTCCATCCTTCTGTCTCTCTGTCTGTCTCTCTGTCCCCCTTCAGAGACAGCCTGCCACTCAGCTGTCTATTCTCAACACACTCCTGAGGCAGCTCTCTCTCTCTCATCTTGTCCATCTGCCAACGGATATCCATCCAACTGTCACAGGCTGCTGAGTGCCCAAAGTGGGATTTCTGTCTGTCCAACTGTTTCTTTCTTTCTTTCTTTCTCTCTCTCTCTCTCTCTCTAAAACACATTCAAACGATAAAGTTGTTTTACTCTCTTCCTCTCCCCTAGTGCACTATTTTACCTCTCCCTCTCCCCAGACTGTCTCTCCT
>OMKL01153363.1:12406-35549 GCA_900302295.1 Parasudis fraserbrunneri | reverse complement strand
TTCAGCACGCAGCACACTGGCACATACAGTACATCATATATATGACTCATTATCCTCTCTGTGTGTGTGTGTATGTGATTGTGTGTGTGTGTGTGTGCTGTGTGTGTGTGTGTGTGTGTGTGTGTGTGTGTGAGTGTGTGTGTGTGTACAGGGTGAGTGAGATGATCTTGTGTGTGTGTACCTGACTGAGTGAGATTATGACATTAAGATTTGCATGCACCCTCTGAGGCACACAGACCAACAATGCCCCCTGGGTCTTTCTCTCTTTCTCTCCATATATCGATCTATCGATCAATCTCTCTTTCTCTCTCTCACATGAAACCACACACCTTGTGTAGCTACATGCTCTCTGGGTACTTAGTAGAACAGATTGTGCAGGCAGCACCAGTGTGAATCCTGTCTTATGAGCCATATAGGGCAATTAGTCACACCAGCACCCTGCAATTAGTCACGCTCACAAACTGTTAGGCTGCAATTAACTCAGTTAAGGACAGACACAGGAAATGTTAACAAAAAAAAAGGTCTGTGGTAGTAGTTAAATCAAAATCACTTTACTCGAAAATAATTCTCCTGGGAATTTAGTCTTCTCTTGGCTGCATCGTGTGTGTGTGTGCGTGTTCGTGCCAGTCAGTCAGTCAGTTAGTGTGTCTGTATGTATGTACGTCTCTGGTTGTGTGTGTATGTCTAGTTGTCTGTCTGTCTGCATCTGTATTTTGTGTATGGTCATCTGTGTTAGTGTGTGTACGGTATGTGTGCGTCTCTAACCTTCCCTTGGTTTCCTCTGTCAGGTCTCCGAAGGTGGGGATGTTTACAGTGTTCATCCATGTCATCAAAACAGAGAGGTTCTTCAGCCTGTGGAAGGGCGTTTCACCGGTGAGATGGTGACTTTACTCTACACAACATCTCTCTTTGCTGTTACCAATGTGTCTGTCTATCCAAGTTGGGTTTGATCTGGAGCTTAAATCACGCTCTCTACTTGGCTTGATATCTCTATATCGCTAGTTTGGAGCCAAAATGACTGATATGTGTGTGTATGTTATTGTTTTCCCCTCTCTTACCTATAAAGGAAAACTAACTGCCTCTGAAAATAAAGGCTTGAGTAGATAAATAATATATGTAGACCTTTTGGTTGCAGGTGGTCATAAGAAGTTTTGAAAATGTGAAAAATACTTTCAGAAAATAATTATTGCAGCTTTAAACATTTTCAGCCTGAGACCTAACTGTAGTAAATGTAGTCATATCCTAGAGCCCAAAGCCATACCACCATACTATTACTTAAACTAGTCATGCGAGGACCCACCAGACACAGGCCTCCACCCATAGCTTTAAAAAAAAAAAACCCACTGCTTTAGGGCACTTATCTATTGGTTCATTCAGTGTCCTTCTGCTATTGTGAACACCCATCTGTCTCCTAGGAGTCAGACAGATACTTTGGCCTGTAATGTCTGATTCATCTTTGTTACTTTGTTATTAAGTATCATATGGCTGCAGCATTTGAAAGAACTAGGAATATGAAGACTGCTGTCATTGGTTTATCATATCATATAATATCATAGTTTCATCATCTCTATCCAAGAACAGTTGGCTAAGTACTAGTAGCATTTAGCTCAGCATATGTCCGCCGCTTGGATCTGCCCATCTCTTTTTAAGAACACTTGCCTTTACATGGTATTCGTTCATATTTATATTATCTTCAGGAAGATGTTACATAGGGGTGCAACGATACACACATTTTCAGATTCAATACTAATTTCGATTTTGAAGTCACGATTCGATTGTTGATTCTTTAGGCATTAAAATGTATTTATACTAACTATGTACTACACAGCTTGGTTTGGCTCAGAAGAATACAAATTGTAAGTGTGTGTCCCACTCTATGCATATGGGATGAAAGCAGATGCCTAGTTTAGACGACAAACTGGAAAACTGAGACACCTAGGGAAGAGAACGAGAGAAGGACAATCTTCTATAACTATTTTCAGTTTCGATACACTGTATTGAACGTGTATATTCTTTCAGTTTTCGATTTTGTATTGAGACCGTTACACCCCTAATGTTAACACAAACATCCCGATCTAACTAACTCAGACTTGTCTGTGTTATCCTGTTAACGGCAAAGGTCATCCAGTCTCCCAGTCACTGCACTAGTATATTAATCCTCTTGCTCTCTTCTTCTTGGTCCCCTTGCTGCCAGTCGTTTGTGCGTTGCATCCCTGGCGTGGGCATCTACTTCAGCACCTTCTACTCCCTGAAGCAGCACTACTTCCTGGACCGAGCACCTAACGCCGGCGAGGCTGTGCTGCTGGGGGCAGGGGCCAGGACTGTGGCCGGTGTCTGCATGCTGCCGGTCACCGTCATTAAAACACGCTTTGAGGTGAGTGACGGTTTGCTTTAAATAATAAATACATTTTTTTTTTCTTCATCATTTAGCTCAAACTTGGTGGATAGGTTGACAGTTAGCTGAGAAACTACACTCTTGAATTTTTTTTCAACTCGTTCAAAGATCAGTGGTACAGATCAAGGACAAAGTTGTAACCATTGGTTGTCTCAGTATTTATGTATTTTTATTTTTGTCATTTTTGTATTTGGTTTGGTTCCTGCTCAACCTGAGGCAGTAGATTGTTGATGAGTAGGACATGGAAATGTGCCTTGTTTTGTTTGTAAAAAGAAATTCAAATTAAATAAAAGAAATTGGTTGTCCAATGGCAACCAACAAGATTTCTGACTGAGGAATGCTAGGTGGGGACACAAGCAAGGTTTACGTGAGGTCTAGTTGGATGACACAATATTATAATGAGTCACCTCAGTCTACTTGGTATTCTCCTACATTTTCATGGCTGGAGTGTTCACAGGTCAACATGTGCTGTAGTGAGAGTAGCATCTCTCTGAGTACCACTGTAGTTGTAAGTTGTGTCGGCTGAAATCATTAAATGTCAGCTAAATGCTTGCAATGTCAAATGGAATATAATGAAATGGAGGGATGAAGTGGAGGTCAGGGCTACGGCTGTGGGGTCTGTTTGCTGTGTGTCACTGTCATTAAGTTATGATGGCAAGGTAAGGAATGGAAGGGGAGAGACAGAAGGATGGGACTGTTGTTACAGGACGGATATAGCCATCAAGATCTGCTGCAAAGGGACTTAAGAGTTGGGATGGAAGAATGGGTTGAGGGCGAGAGATATGAAGGGAAGAAGCCACTCGTGTTTTCAGTCTGCCGCCAGGTGAGGGGGCTGTAAAGGTCATGGATAGAGGTGGAGGGGCTGTAAAGGTCATGGATAGAGGTGGAGGGGCTGTAAAGGTCATGGATAGAGAGAGGGTTGTAAAGGTCATGGATAGAGAGAGGGTTGTAAAGGTCATGGATAGAGAGAGGGTTGTAAAGGTCATGGATAGAGAGAGGGTTGTAAAGGTCATGGATAGAGAGAGGGTTGTAAAGGTCATGGATAGAGGTGGAGGGGCTGTAAAGGTCATGGATAGATGTGGAGGGGCTGTAAAGGTCATGGATAGAGGTGGAGGGGTTGTAAAGGTCATGGATAGAGGTGGAGGGGCTGTAAAGGTCATGGATAGAGGTGGAGGGGCTGTAAAGGTCATGGATAGAGATAGAGGGCTATAAAGGTCATGGATAGAGATGGAGGGTTGTAAATGTCATGGATAGAGGTGGAGGGGCTATAAAGGCCATGGATAGAGGTGGAGGGGCTGTAAAGGTCATGGATAGAGGTGGAGGGGCTGTAAAGGTCATGGATAGAGGTGGAGGGGCTGTAAAGGTCATGGGTAGAGGTGGAGGGCTGTAAAGGTCGTGGATGGGGGGAAAGGATATGGATATGTGATGGGGAGTGCATGAGAGAAAAGGAAGGTTGTCCTTACCTACACACAAAAATAGATGAAATGTGATTTAAATGGCTCAGATTTATGAAATAATAAGACTGGGAGGAAAGGTAGGGGAGAAAAAAAGCCAGGAGGACTTGTGATAAAGATGGATTAGAAGAAAATGAGGGGGAAATTGGAAGAAGATAGAAAAGGAAGTTGGTATAATGGAAGCGACTGTTTTAGTGAGAGCCAATGTTTGTGTGTGCGTATATGTATATATATATATATATATATATATTAGCGAGCACTAGAAGCCTGTTGAGTGAGCTGATTGCCTGGAGATTATTTTGACTGCCTGTTGTGAATAGATGCCTCTGGTTGTCTTGTTAGCGGTCAGATATGTGTCAAGACTGCTAATGCAGCCACTTGTGTGTTATGTAAGTTTGGACTGCTTGACGTTGATTGACTTTGTACATTTGTGTTGTGTTTCAGAGTGGCCGCTACAACTACGTGAGTGTGGCAGGTGCTCTGAAGAGTGTGTATGAGACTGAGGGTGTTAGGGCTCTGTTCTCAGGGCTTACGGCCACACTGCTCCGAGACGCTCCCTTCTCTGGCATCTATGTCATGTTCTACAGCCAGGCCAAGAGGTCCCTGCCGCAGGGTGAGTCACACTTACACAACACTGAGAGAGAGAGAGAGAGTTTGGCTTTAAGTCTAAGATGAGATCCTTAAAGGGATATTTCACTTTAGTAGAACTTGTCAAAAATCTGCAGTTTTACCTCAATTTAAAGTCATCTACAAATAAGTTAGTGACCACTACTATCCCTGTCGTCCGCTGTCAACACCACCAGTCCTCCCAGGTGTCAGGCTCCTCATTCACTTCCATTCATTTTGAGTACCAAGTCTAAATCTCTTATAAACAAACAATACAGCAATATTACTCTGTGTAATATATTTTTCTGAGTCAAAGGTACTTGGTTTTTTTTTAGCTAATGTTGCCATTTTGAAATTATGAGTATAGGAACTATTTCTCACTTGAGGTGTAGTTTGACCAACTGTCAACTTCTCAGAGAATGTTTAGAATCTTTCTTCCAGCAAGGCAGCAGGTAACCATGGGTAACCACTCCCCAACATTCTATGCAAGGCAAAGATGCACAGCACATTCAAACTAACAACGAAGTTGTTTAAAGGTAATTAATCTGTAAACACATCAAATTCCAAAACAAACACGTACCTTTGACTCAGAATTGTCTGTTTTATTGAAATCTGCATGGCAGTAGTTTGTTTATACTTCAGAAGTATGACATTTAGACTAGGTTCCCAAAATGAATGGAAGTGAATGAGGAGCCTGACACCTGGGAGGAATGGTGGTGTTGACAGCGGACGACAGGGATAGCAGTGCTCGCTAGCTTACTTGTAGATGACTTTACATAGAGGTAAGACTGCTGAAACTTGACAAGTTCTACTAAAGTGAAATATCCCTTTACAATGTTAATTTAATTTATTTTAGAAATATTTCCTGAAAGGATTTGGATGTGTCTGCTTCTGATTATGTACCTAAATGGCTAAGATAAGACTAAACTTCTTATTTGGGTCTCAGGATGAAAAAGTTATAAGACCCTTTTCCATCCCACAGTAGTCCACTGCAGAATACATTTTGGTCTAATGCTTTAACCTCCTTGTCGTTGTGTGTCCCCTTCAGAGGTGAGCTCGTCATCCTACGCCCCGCTGGTGAACTTCAGCTGTGGGGTGGTGGCCGGTGTCTTGGCTTCTCTGGTCACTCAGCCTGCAGACGTGGTGAAGACCCACATCCAGGTCAGCCCCACCCACTGGAGCACGGCAGACGCTGTTCGCTACATCTACACGGTGAGGATTCAATTAATTGGAATAGGCAGCTGTCCTGCGGTTAACCTTTGTTTACCCTCTTGAGATAAAAGTATCTGATTTTCAGAAGTCTCCTCCTTGCAGCTTATTTCTTACCATAATTTGTCCCAACCCCCTATCTTGAGCAATCCAAATTAAGCTAATTAAGGATGGGGAAAAACTTGGATAAATGACAAATTTAAATTTTATTTTGTGGGAAGCTTTGCTTGCACAGCTTATATTGTCATTAAACTGAGCTCTTGCTGCCTGCCAAAGATAATATAGGATGTTTTACCTCTTATAGCTTTTTTTATGTTTGTCATGCACCTTTTACCTATCAATTGCCGTCAAAGTAAATGGCCTGAATAAGGTATGTGTGTTTGTTTGTTTTATTGATTTTTATTCTGATAAGTTATAATTCATAAGATACAAGTACATTATCACATAACAGAGACAGAATGTTTCCCTCTGCTTTCTTCTTCTGGAGAATATCCTGAGTGAAACTGTTAAATGAAAAGATCATTACTCCAGTGCTGTTATTTTTCACTTCAGGAGAATGGACTGAGTGGCTTCTTCCGTGGTGCAGTGCCCAGGTCTCTACGAAGGACGCTGATGGCTGCCATGGCCTGGACTGTCTACGAGCAGCTCATGGCTCATATGGGCCTCAAGTCCTGAGGAGGGACAGTTTGGAGCCAAAGGAACCGAAAGCTGATTTGATACATAAGGGTGATATGGTTTCATACTGAATGCCCTACGGAAGAGGCAAGAGAGCACAAGAGATTGTTGACACTTTTTCTAGATCTTCCTAGGTGTTGATTGAAGAGAGACAGAGAGAGAGGTGTACATTGGTGGGTGGAGATGATGAAGAGTGAGAACATCGTGTGCCAGTGAGAGTATGTGTCTGTATTTATATTTTTGTCTAAATGTGCTTGTGGGTATTTGTTGGCTTGTGTGAGATTGTGATGTAACACCTGATACACTCTAATGTCAGTCCTGACCCCAAGTGACATTCCCTCACAGCTGTGAAGTGAACTTTGTCCCTCCTCTGACTCTCATGTAAGGGCTGAATCTGACTCTTAGATGCCCCATGGTGTGACTATCACTACAGTAACTCCCTATTCCTGTGATAGAGGTACTGTCACAGTTGGTACTTATCATAGTTTACTTTGGCAAGGTGTTTAGAGATGCTCACTCAGATGCTGTTACACTCCCATGTATCTGCTTAATAGGTGACCAAAAATAAGTGCAGCAGAAAGTGCAGTGGAGAGAGAGAGAAACGCCATGGCTTGTGCCATATTTAACTTGTATTGGATTGAGTGTTGGTTCTTACTTTCTAGCTAACTTAATATATTTATTGACAGACAATTGGGCAATTGAGACATTTTGTTTTGTTTCAAGCTTGGACAATCACAATAAGCCACACTGCTATGCATTGTGGGGGGAAGTGGTTTGGCTGTGCTGATTAACTTCAATAAGCACAATAAAGCCATTGTTACAATACTACTCAAAACCTGTTACAATACTACTCAAAACTATGCCAGTTACAACTTAGGTGTGCAACTATGGTGCATTCATGTTTCTACATAAAACCAGATGTGCTTTCTAAACAAGTAATGATAGCCAGCCTTATCTGAGCCCAGGAAAAGTAACTCAAACACATTCTGTGTTCTATTATGTGTAGCATGATGAAACTTTTCCATCATAATATACCCGCAACAGAATTTCTTTTTATAGCATCTAGCTAGATATAATACACCCGCAACAGAAACATTTTACATTAGCATCTAGCTAGATATAATACACCGGCAACAGAAACATTTTACATTAGCATCTAGCTAGATATAATACACCCGCAACAGAAACATTTTACAATCGCATATAGCTAGATATAATACACCCGCAACAGAAACATTTTACAATCGCATATAGCTAGATATAATACACACGCAACAGAAACATTTTACAATCGCATATAGCTAGATATAATACACCCACAACAGAAACATTTTACAATCGCATATAGCTAGATATAATACACCCGCAACAGAAACATTTTACAATCGCATATAGCTAGATATAATACACCCACAACAGAAACATTTTACAATAGCATCTAGCTAGATATAATACACCCGCAACAGAAACATTTTACAATAGCATCTAGCTAGATATAATACACCCGCAACAGAATTTCTTCTTTTTTTTTTTATAGCATCTAACGTTGGCTAGATATAATACACCCGCAACAGAAGCATTTTACTACAGCATCCAACCAGATATTTTTGGAATATACTGAATCTATCTCTCATCAGTGCCGGACAGACTTGACCCTGGATGCCTTCCAGTTTCCTATAGTTTTGTAAATATGTATTCCCTATATATAGAAAATATTCATTGTCAACAATGAAGCCCATATTTTTATGTTGGTTGTACAGTGTGCCATCTGCCATGGATAGTATTTATTATTGTTTATGTCAGAGATGTGATATTTTGCAATGTATTATTGTATGTTTATCCAGAAAACTGACATAACCCAATGAACAACAAGTCATTTGCAGAAGTTTGATTGATTGATTTAGATCATTTCAAACATTTGCATACAAAATATTATGCTCCCATAGGGGACAAACAGCTCAAGAATCTTGAAAGACTGTCAAACAAAGCTAGTCACTCATCTCCATTGGGGTCCCTGATATATACTTGCTTTTTGTTGCAAACCTTTACCCAAAAGAGCTTGTTTGGGTTGCACAGGGTTTTAATCATTGCTTGTACACTAGTATCTATAGACCTTTTTATTTGTATTTTTTATCTGGCTTAACAGGAATGAATGTGGGATGGTGTGTATTGAGAAAGAAAAGTAAAACATACACTTTCAGTTATCTATAATGTTATAGACCTTTTCAGTAGAATTATGTGTTTTCTGTCCGCTATGGATATTAACAAACACTGCAACATGAAATACACTTGGGCCCATTTAGAAAGTTTATGTTGTCAAATTTGAAAAGGTCTGTAATGGCATAGAGATATGTACAGGCTTATCACAGATTATCTCCCAAATCTGCTATAGCAGTGGCAGAGCGCAGACACAGTTATGTGAACTTGTCAGTGAATGCACTTTAGAAATGGAGGCACGTGGTTTTAACCAAGGCCCTGTTGGGGATTCTGAAGTTAAGAGTGGCGTGGCTAATTGTGTGTGACAGGAACAGTTTCTTTCTATCAGCCTCTGTCTGTGTTCGCTGTGTTGTAACACAAACTCTGTGCCAGACTGTGCTGTGTGTGCCATAATTTGGACATGGACATTTTGCCTTGCCAGTTCTTATCATCTCTGTTCTCCTTGTTGCTCTGATGTTGTGACTATATATTGTATATGGTCATTGGTATTGTAGATATTTTGTCTGTGCATGTGTTTGCGCAGACAAATGCTGTGCCTGTTGGTTTTTAAAGTGAATAAACGTTCCCGTTTTTGTAAAGAAATCTTTGGTTTCATTGTCTTTCTTTTGTTATAAGTAAGATGAGGTTAACGTTAACATCATTATTATATATTTTTTTATTCATCAGTATCTGGGCCCGTGTTTTTTTAACTAACCATAATTTAGATTGGTGATAGTATTCAGTGACAGTGTTGTGGGCTGTAGTCCTTGTATGCCTGGTTCCTCTAACCCTTCTCTCTGCTTCTGAGCTGCAGCACAAAGCTGATGTAACACTAAATGACAGGCACCCAGAGCCCCCTGCCCTCAGAACACTGGTGTCCTGATGTCCCCTGAGGATGGACAGCACCTCGGCTGACTGTCTGGGTGTGGAGTGAGGATATACTTGGTCCTAATGTAATACCAGTCCAGTGTGAACAGGGCTTTTGAAACTGCAATATGATCATGCAACTAAGTATGAATAAAGTGTCTCAGTTCATTGTGTAGCCCGTTAGGCTCATCGTGAACAGTGGAACTGCCTTCATTGTAATTTTGACAATTTACAATGTGTAGCCTAGACAATGCCCACAGCTTATCATTTGAAAATATTTTTTTCTGGCTGGAAACCAAAAAGGTCAACAATATATTTATAAGATAATACAAAGGCTTGACTGAAGACCCTGGACAGAGGTCTAAAATGTAGATCAATGCCATGTGTTGTCCTATATTATCATAGCAACCCTGCAAAAACATGAAAGATGGATTTATTGAAATGTATCCAGACAACAGTGATGATTGTGAGTGATGATCCCCATCAGCCCTCCTTTGTTGTTCAGCAGTTTGTACATTTTGACAGTGGATGGAAGACTGTTACTGACTAATGGAAGTACACTAGTAGTAAAATAGTCAAGTTGTACAACAGCAATCGCTGACGGTACCAGTGAAAACGTGTGTGAACCACCCCGTGTCAGGGGTTGGCAAACTGAACAATGAACTTGACCCTCCAGTGCTGAGGACGCCTGACACCGGTGGAGGAAGGGAATACATTGAGGCTCAAGGTCGTCTGCTGATGAACATGGAAACTGAATCCTCCTGGCCACACATGTTAAATGGTAAATGTGTCCCAACACATTTCACTTGGACTAAAGCAGGGCTGGTGAGTGATGGATTACATGTAACCTAATGGGATTGCAGTAACCTTTCACATGTTTTGAAGGGTTAGAAATGCATGTTCGTTATGAGATTTTGGATGCAAACACTGTGTAAGAGGGGGAATTTTTTTTTATTGAAAAAAAAGATGCACTATAAGTAGAAAGGGGACATGAAGGAGAAATGCCTAAAAACACCTGTAGTAGGCCCAACTTGAGGAAAGTTTAAAAAATAATAAGTTTTATGTCCATTTATCACATGTCCTCAACAGAACAGGGTTAAGGTTGAAAATTGGCAAAATGGCCCTTTAAACATATGTCTGCTTGAAACAAGTAAAATAATCTGCCAATGCAGAAAACAAATTTGGCTGCACAGCTGCAACCAGTCAGCCTAACTTGGGGCTTCTGCTTTAAACCTGTCTCCTAATGTTTTTTGGGCTTTCAGTGGGATGATGGAACTGTGAATGTGGTCTGAAAAGCTACTAGAGAAACAGTCCTGGAGAGACAGCGCTGAACTAAACTGGTGGCCTAAAGAATGGAAATTTGTAAAGGAATCTTTTTATTTCACAAAACAAGACTAGTTTTAGCCCTTTTTAGCAGAAAGCATTACTCTACTGCTCACTGGCCAGAGCCAGACAAGCAGGAGCCTCCTCAATCATTCCCTTGTCTTTCTTTTACTTTTACTTTCCACCAAACCATCTCTTCCAGAAGCTTTTCTTCTTGACACCGATGGGCAGCTGAAAAAGAGGAAGACAATATATTTACATTTTAGTTCAAAAGGCTTACAGGCCTGCTTAACTTTTATATAAGCACACAAGTGTTGAGGCATTCATCATCTTACATAAAGTGCCATGCATGTGAGCCACTACTAGGGGCAGAGTGGCTAACTGTGACTGAGTGAGTCAGTGATATTGCCGATCTATGATGTGCTTCACATCTAAAAAAAATATATATATATAATAATCTGGAGCATGACTCTGAATCTCCAAATCAAATGAATCACGCATTTCACCCAGAATCAAATCAACAGAGGAATCACCCTGAAACAAATAAATCATTATTCCAAACCACATGAACAGTAGATGTAGAGGAGGTAGTGAGTACTTTCCATAAGACTAAAAAGCCCCCTCTTCCTATTCCCTACCTCCCAGCTACTTATTCTCTATTTACTGAACACTGTTCATTTGCCCTCAGTATTCCTCATTTTGGCTACTTGCTATGTTGGTGACACAAGAATTTGAGCACATTCTACTGTTGCACCATGATTCCCTCTGGATGAGAGCATCTGCTAAATGTTTAAAATGTAAATGTAGAATACCTGAAGCTGGAGGTCTTTAATGGTCTGGAATTTCATTTAAATCTCCTCCTCCATCAGCTTCAGCTTCTGTTTCCAGTCCTCCTCCTTCAACAGCTGCATATTTTCCTGCTTGATCTTCTCATCTTCCATCTCCATGAACATCTTCTGGCTCTCCCCTATAAATTTCAATTAATCCCTGAAGTGCTTCTCCATAGCTCTTAGTTTTGCTCTCTCATTGCACCTCCTTCTTCCTGTATTCACCCTCTAGCTGTGGATTTATGCTCCTTCTCAGCCTCACCCTAGTTTTCCTGCAAAGCTTGGAGAGCTTGGGAGTTGCTGAGCTCCTTGGTGGCCAGTCAAGTGTTTTCCTCGATGACTATGCTGTTCTCCAAGGCCAGCTTCTCTTTTTAAGCCCCAGTCATCATAAGGGCATGCATGAGTCCATCTAAGAGAGCACCAGAAGCCTCCCAGCTGCATTCCTTTTCAGCAGTCAGAGTTTTTATCACTGAGGCTCCTTGTCATCCTCAGCCTTCAGCAGAGATGAGTCCCATCAATCTTTGAATTGGATTCATTATCTCCCCTATGATTCTGCTTCTCAGCCTGAGCCATCATGAGTCTGCCTATAAGCACACAGGAAGCCTCCATGGTGCTATCATTTTCAGCCATCACAGTCTTTATCACCAAGGCCTCTCTCTCTGCCTTGGACTCTTTGAGGGCCTCTTTTCTCTGACTTCAACATTTGTAGTGTAGGCCAGGTTTGTGAGGCCAACTGTTAGCAGCACAGCATGTCATTTGGTTGCCTGTTCTTTGCGAGCCTGTTCTGAAATCTTAGGCAATAATATTATTATTATAGGACACACTCATGATCAATCTGCTCAGACATTCAGTCATACAGTTTAAAGGGACAGTTCGGAGTTTTGGACATTTGAATCTTTTGACTTTGGACATTGGACAGTTGACTCCATTCCATTAGATTACTCACTCCCCTGGTCTGAGTTCTGGCCCACTGCCCGATTCCGCATGGACAAATGAGTAACTTTACCTGTTTTAATAGTTTGCTTACTAAACTGTTCCTGGCTAAGACATATGCTAGCTACATATCATGTAGATAGCGTAGCATAGTGTTACATATTACAGTTCTTTTGAAATATTCAGCATGAGCCCCAGGTAAAATGTGTTTATTAAAACCGATAGCTAACGTTAGCCTACATGCTGGTTTATCATTTTGAGCAGTCATTGAGAGTCAATTTTGATTAACAAGTCATTCTTACCTCTGTGCCTTCAAGTAAAATGACCAAAGGAGTCAAATTGGTTCTATATCTCTTAATACATTTGGATACCTCTCTCAGGTCACTACAACATCCCGGCAAGGTTATTATAGTCAACTAAAACTAAACTAAAAACTAAAACTAGCTGTGAAAAAACATTTTAATTCACTGAAATCAAATAAAAACTAGACTTTAGAAAAAAAACCGAACAAAATAAAATAAAATAAAAATATACAGAAAATGTTTTTAGTTTTAATTAAATTTGTCAACACAGCAAAACTGAAACTAAACTGAAATAAAATGAAATAAAAATAAAAACTGATGAAAAATACAAAACTATAATAACCCTGGATCCTGGCCCTTCTGGCTATAAGGTAAAGCTCTATGTCTCAGGTAAAGATATAATTTTTTAACTAAAATGGCTATGATGAAACACATCTCTGCACAAAGTTACTATTCAGTTTGCTGCAAAGTGTAGCCTCTCTCCTTTCAGTATGCGTACCACCCATACGTACCACCAGTCACTGGTCGTGCCATCTGTCGACTGTTTCTGGTACAACAGTATTGATTCGAGTATTTTTTTTCTTTCGAATCTGTGAAGGAGGATATAGAAAGTGATTGGACGATACTGGAGTATAAAAACAACGTAATTTCCGCTGCTCGTCCTCTTTTACCGTGAGGTACAGAACTCCATACGGCGTTGTCTCGTGGTGAGAGCATTTGTTATTTAGCAGTGATATAATTTACAGCGTCTCTTAGAACATGTGAATTATAAAGATCGCTACCGGTATGCCGTCAGGGTTAGTTCCTATTCGTGGCGATATAAGGGGTGTTATAGGGAAATATGTTTAGCTAACGTGTGCAAAATAGGCCGGAGCCCAACCTGCTTGTTGCTAACGCGATAGCTTGTGCAATGTGCAGTGCACAGACAGCTATGGCTACTACGCTAGCTACCGCTGTAAAGCTAAGTGGAGATGCGCGCACACTATTCTCAAACGCCTACAAATAAAAATCCGCTCAGTAGGCCTACTTGAAGATATTCGTACACATCAGACCCATGGAACACAACGCTACTAGCTTGAAGCATGTATAAGAACGTGGTGATAACGTCGTAGCCATAGCCGGTATGGTTATAACCCCGTTTATGCCCCTCTTACTTCAATAGATGGCTTATTATGCAGTAGATAGAAAATGGATTAATTAAATTGACTCAAACTGACAGTTGAGCTGCAAAAGCCTGGCTGTAGTGGATCAATTAAAAATGCTTGGATTCGGCCAAAGACTGTCAGTACATTGCAGCCCCGATGCATTGCACAGCACACTGTTAAAGCCTGGCACTAATGTTGGTGTTTAGGTGTCGGACGTGTGCCAGAGTGAGCAGGCCGGGTTTTCGCTAACACCATGAGGACAGCTGTCCCATGACTGGGGTTTGATAGTGACCTGAGCCACAAACGCTGAAATATATTGCAGCACATTTGTTACACTTAAACATTTCTGAAATTAAATTGACAAGGAGTGTCTTTACCCCCCCCCACTTTTCTCTCCTGCCCCAATCCCCTCCAGCTCTCCCACTAAACTCGTTACGCAGGGAAAGTGGTCACGATGTCCGGAGGTCTGGATGTGCTGCAGATGAAGGAGGAGGATGTGCTGAAGTTCCTGGCAGCAGGGACCCACCTGGGAGGAACTAACATGGACTTCCAGATGGAGCACTATGTCTACAAGAGAAAGAGTGATGGTGAGTGTTGGGTGATGGCAAACTATTTTTATTTAGGCATTAGGGGGTCAATTGTGAACTGGAGTATGGCACTCCCTGTTTTGAGCCACTGCTTCCATGGTTCATTTTGACTTATTGCATTGAAGACATGCATTATGCCTTACAGAAACATTCCAGATTGGGGCTTTTATAATACCCTGTACTAGTAGTAACAACAACAGTGTTTTAAAGTAATCACAAGAGTGTAGGTGAGTGTTTGGGTGAAAGTGCCCTTTTTGTGCCCATAACTACATCTGTGATTCAGTAGTGTCTATTGTGAAGACGGGTTCAATGGCGTTAATTGTTAAGCATATACTATAATTTTTCTGAAAATGGGAGTTGCACTTGGGTCTTGTTTTTAAAAGTATCCAATGTTATCCAGTCAGTAATAGCAGTGCTCTTAAACCAAGCAAGATGTTAACTAGGAAGACTAGATAATGTCACACCTTTAGTAATCTGTTTTAGCCTTCATCCTGTCTCCTACCAGGTGTGTACATTATCAACTTGAGGAAGACCTGGGAGAAGCTGCTGCTGGCGGCCAGGGCCATCGTTGCCATTGAGAACCCAGCTGACGTCTGTGTCATCTCCTCAAGGAACACTGGACAGGTCAGATAAACCCTCCAGGTGACCCTCTGTTGTCTCATACACGACACACCTCGGTATACAGTATGTGTACCATACCTATGTATTGTAATATCAATGGGATTATTTTGGTCTTGTTGTAAGCAGTTTCCTTTTTAAATAGCTGGTTCCAAAAAAATAACTGACTAATGGATCTTGAGAGATGGATCTTTTTTTTTAGCTGGCCCTGTTAAGTGCTGTCTTGGCCCTGCTATGAAAAAGCATCCACTGATTATATCTGGAGCTAGACATTGTTACTTCAGGACGACTGCTGGCAGGTGGGCAACGTCAGCAGCACTGCTGCTTTAGCATCAAATATTAAAGCCTGGTGCTAATGTCTGTGGTCAGGTGTTAAGTGTGTCCGAGTGACTCGGACTGGTAACACCACGAGGGCCGGTGGACCATGACTGAAGTTTGATAATTACATTAGCCACATGCATGTCAGCAGTGTAAGCCCAAATAAGGGGTGGGGGGGGGGGTTATTAAACTAACTTTGTCTGTGGTTCACACAGGCTCTTTACCTTGCACAAGGTCTTCTAATATTGATTTCTCTCTGCTAAGGCAGGGGATTTTGTATTTTGACGCAGCAGCAGCAAAAAAAAAGACAATTTGCTTGCCAGAACTAGCTTAGTGTTGCTGCTCAGGTCACCCAATGTCACTAGCTCAGTGCAGTCTTGTAGTGGGGCCATAATGAAATTGCAACATCCATTAACTTAGTGTTGGCAATGTGGCTCTTAAAAGTAGACAAGTTGGCAAAACACAATCTTCCTGTAAAACGTCAACTCTACCAGTCGCTGCAAATGCAGTGTTAAGGTTAAAATACTGGTAAATGGGAAAGGAAAACGCCTTCATTTTCGCCTCAGGTGGATGGGTTTTGTCAAAATGACGACAACACTATTCAGGAATTGTAGAACTAAAGGATGATATTTCCCTTAGTAGACATGTGCTCACAAAGCAGACTTGCTTCTATAGACGACTTTTTCTTGGTGCAAGGTCCCAAGGAACTCCACAAATCTCTTTTAACGTAAACCTCACTGTTTTTCCATGAATTCACATGCATCTTCTATGGCTTGGTGCCAAGGCCACAAAACATTTTCTACTCTAGTTTGAGTTGTTGAGCACATAAAGAAATGGAAAAATTTGAGACACAATAATGAACTATTGGCATATCTCTTATTATTATTATGTGAACATAAAGTACATTGTGAATTCTTAGACTTTGAAATGTCACTGCCTATTTAGTCATACACATTTTTGTTTTCACTGTACCATTTTTAATATCACCCTATCCTAATATCCAATATCATCATATCCTTGTATCATCCCCATTCTGCGCTTACTATGTTACACCGGTCTCTGTCTCAGATCCTGTATTTAACACCTATCCCTGCTATCCAACATCTATCCCTGCTATCCCCAACACCTATCCTTGCTCTCCAAACAGAGGGCTGTGCTGAAGTTCGCCTCAGCCACAGGCTCCACCACCTTCCACGGCCGCTTCACCCCTGGTACCTTCACCAATCAGATCCAGGCGGCCTTCAGGGAGCCCCGCCTCCTGATTGTGACGGACCCCCGTGCTGACCACCAGCCATTGACAGAGGCATCCTACGTCAACATCCCCACCATTGCCCTTTGCAACACCGACTCCCCACTCGGATATGTGGACATTGCCATCCCCTGCAATAACAAGGTAAGGGAAAGGACACAATCTGAAAATAGATTGATGTGTAGGAGTATCCTGGTTTAATAAAGCAGGATTTCCCCAAAAGCATCTTGGTGCCAGTAACATCAGTGTTCCATTGTAAGCCCAGGGATAACCTCTACCAGGGATTCCATTGTAAGCCCAGGGATAACCTCTACCAGGGATTCCATTGTAAGCCCAGGGATAACCTCTACAGGGGATTTAATTGTAAGCCCACGGATAACCTCTACCAGGGATTCCATTGTAAGCCCACGGATAACCTCTGCCAGGGATTCCATTGTAAGCCCAGGGATAACCTCTGCCAGGGATTCCATTGTAAGCCCAGGGATAACCTCTGCCAGGGATTCCATTGTAAGCCCAGGGATAACCTCTGCCAGGGATTCTTGTGCAAGTGTGGAAACCCTGTTAACTTCCTCCATATTGTTGACTGAAAGGGGCAGAGGATGAGGAAATCAAATGATGATGCGTTCTAACTCCTCAAATAATAATTGAGCATGGTCAGCTGTAGACACATGATTTAAAAACGTCATGTTATAGCGCGTTATAGCGCTGAAGTCGCTTAGCAAAACCCCTTTCAAAATAGGGGTATGTTGTAGTTGCGGAAATTCTTAAAGAATATTCAAATACAACGCACCGTGAAATGTAGAAGCGGCATAAATTAATACAAAGTCAATGGAAAGATGTGAATGGAGCAAGACAGCTTTGTACTAGGCGCCATGAACAGTTCGCTCAAGTTGAAAATGTTTCAGCTCAAGCAAATAATTCACCTGGATTGATGGAGCAAATGTGGGCATATCTTCACAATGAATAAAAAAGGACTGCTATGAATGTGCTGTTGCCTATAGATATTTGATAGGTTACATTTAGAAATGGTCCCAGTTTTGTTCATGTCAAAAATGCTACTGTTAAGACCAAAAACACTAGCATGTCTTCAGGCCAGTGTTGCCAGCTATCAACTGACAAGAATAAAGCGAGACAATGTTTAACATTGCAGTGTATCTGAATGTACCATTACACAACAGTAGGCATTGGGGATTTGTCTAAATGTCATTCACCTTCACAGCCAATGTTATAATCCATTGGCATGGATACAGTTAATCATGGGAGTGAGAAGTCTCCAGACGGACCTTAAATCAGCTGCCCAATTTGGGTCTGGCCTCGTGAGACTAGCTAAGGAACAAAGATGGAATTTAGCACTTAAAAACTGCTTTTGGAAAACAAAGGCTGCTGTGATGTGGTAAACGTTCAGCACACTATTAAAACCTAGCACTGATGTCGGTGTTAAGGTGTCGGAAGTGTGCCAGATTAACTGGGCCGGGTTTTCGCTAACGCTATGAGGGCTTCTGCCCAATGACTGGGGTTTGATAGTGACCTGAGCCACACTTACTCATTCAGCCAATATTTACTCGTTACTCATCTAATCAAGTTAGAATATTCTCAAGGGTTCTCCTTTGTTGCCCCATTTAAGCTGTAATGGCATTCTTTACAATAAACCTTTACACTATTTGTGTATGATGCCTTGTGGCTTGCGCCAAAGCAAACATTCGGTGTCTGTTTGACACGATATCCATCGAATGTTTACTTGCTCAGACTATTGTATCGACTTCAATGACTCAGCAGATTCTTTACAGGCGGTTGACTGGCGAGCACATGTACACATCGTTGGGATAGATGCGGAGATGTGTGTAACTGGTATGAGCTATGAGTCTAAAGTACAGCACTAAAACTGATAATTGGCTCATTAGTTTACAATAGAATTGGAAAAGATTTAATCAAACTTGTTTGTCTGTTCCAGGGCCACCACTCTGTGGGTCTGATGTGGTGGATGCTGGCCAGGGAGGTGTTGAGGATGAGGGGCACCATCTCCAGGGAACACCCCTGGGAGGTCATGCCTGACCTCTACTTCTACAGAGACCCTGAGGAGGTAAGAGACGCACACACTCACAAGATTATAATAACCTCTGGTAGGACGAGGCAATATGGAGAAAAATAAATTATATTTAGATAAGAATATATATCATATCTGCGTAGGTATGGAAAACCACATGTTGGATAATCCAATTGATCATCATATTGGACTGCAGGTTAATGGAAGTGTTTGTTTAAAATTGACACCCTCATATTTCAGAAATCATTTTGTGAGAAATCTGACTCAAGTTTTATTATTTAGACAACAAAATTGTGTATCACGATTTGCAATATAAAGAAAATCCCACGACGTGATCACAGACTATGAACGATAAATCTGTATTGTGCCCATTATAGACATATAGAGTACATACTCATGCATATACCATAATATAGGATGGTTGCATCATAGTGTAGCCACCTTCTCAGCAGTATATCCCCCTCAAATACCTTTACACTGCTGCAGAGCACACTGGCATGCATAAAAGCAGAGGGGCACATACGAACATTCCTTGATTAATAAATGTAGTCTTGGACTGTATGATTGAATATGGTGTATAGGTATCAAATTTATAATCACTTTTTCTGGTTAGTGACTGGTGGTGTTTTGGTAGGAGGAGTGGTGTTTTCGTCACTGGTGAGATGGCAGTCTCATCTGTACTGAACAATCTGTCTGATGGCAAGTCTTCATGAAACGCAGCCTATATGATTCAGTTACTGGGAAAAAAGTATTTAAAATTAAAGTATTAAAATGTGAATTAATTATTCACAGTAAAACATCGTGGCCGGGTTGCGATCTTCGGCCATAGTTTCGGCGTCTGGTTTATTTTCTCTTCATGCCACGAGCCCCTCTACATGTGATTGGAGCAGAGGAGCAGAATCTCTTGTTGATCGGCGTGGAGAAATGGCTTCAGGTGTAAACCAGGCTCCTGCTCACACGAGAATTTAGGCTTTGCAGCGCTTTGGGGTCTGGTGTGTTTCTAGCGTCATGTGGGGCTTTGCGTCTTTGAAAAAAAATTAAGAAGCTTCATATAATGATGATAATAAACATGTTTGTAGCTAAATTCTAACATTTACCTTTCTATCTCAGATTGAGAAGGAGGAGCAGGCAGCGGCTGAGAAGGCTGTTGGCAAGGAGGAGTTCCAGGGAGAGTGGACCGCCCCAGCAGCTGACTTCACTCAGCCTGAGGTGGCAGACTGGTCAGAGGGTGTCCAGGTGCCCTCTGTACCCATCCAGCAGTTCCCAGCTGCTGTTGAGGGTAAGACTTATGTAAACTCGATCTAGAAGAGTGCAGTGTTGCATAATCTTTTGTAGCAGTGGTGGTTGGGGGCCGTTTTGGTTCCACGGCTCTAGTGCAAACTGTAGAAATTGGCAGTTTTCCTGCTTAATGAGCACTGGGGAAAACCCAAATTAATATCAACAAACAAGTCATGTTATTAGCCCTGCTAGGCTGCAAGGGGCTCTAAGGATGATGATGTCAGTCCAAGCAGTAGGGTGGGGGCGCGCTAGCAAGGGGCTCTATGGCAAAGTAGTAACCAGTGGTTCTCAAACCCCCTGTCCCTGATCTAACATGCAGCTTTGTGTAAAAATGCAGCAAATCAAGACACTTTGCTTTTATTTGACATTACACATCATTCTTGGTGTCAGATTTTTTTACTGAGTAATTTCTCTGATACAAGATACCCTATTTTAACCTGGTATTGGTCCGATACCAGTATCAGTGTATTCCTAAATTAATCATTCCTTAGTAGTCTGTTAGACCTGCTGTGATGTGGTAAACGTTCAGCACACTATTAAAACCTAGCACTGATGTCGGTGTTAAGGTGTCGGAAGTGTGCCAGATTAACTGGGCCAGGTTTTCGCTAACGCTATGAGGGCTTCTGCCCAATGACTGGGGTTTGATAGTGACCTGAGTCACACTTACATTCATTCAGCCAATATTTACTCACCATGTATCTAAGCACATACATAAGCTCAGCCACCGTCACATTGCACCAGCAAATATCACACTAACTTGATAGTGGTAACCAGTGGTTTTCAAATCTCCTGTTGGGGGCAGCGTGGTCGCTAGCAGGGCTTTTAGACTTAGTCTTGTTGATTTGTAGATGCCTAGTAAATTATGTCCTTGAATTCAAAGGTCATTGTTGTAGATATTAGTTTGATCCCTTTGCAGTACTATTACCTGGGTGGCACGACTATTTCTCATCTTTGGCGTATTATGGATGTACAGAATGTAAATTTCTGTCCTGTATTCTGTAGGTGCACCTGCCAAGGCTCCAGCTGAAGGTTTTGCTGGTAAGTAATGTTGACATTTGTAAACCATAATTCATAATCATTATATGATGCAGGGATGTTATTTTTAGATGCAAAGCACCTATGACTTGCAAAGTCACAAACTCATAATTCACTCACTCAATCACTCAGCCACCCTGCCCCCTAGTGGTAGTCCAGTCATCAGCTTCACATCAAGTCAACAGCAACACCCAGCCAGCCAGCTTGCAAACCATGTAGCCCTGAGAGCTGGCTATCAAGCTAGCACAACCATTCTTGTCCAACAGTTCACAAAATTCATGAAAATAAATGGGATCAAAATGTGAGATTTGACAATTGTTTTGTGTGCCAGGCCACCAAGCTACTTTCACCAGCAACACACAGGAGCTTTGTCATTGCCTCATTGAAAACGGCCATAGCTGAACATTAGCATGTTGCTAATCACATTAGCATGTTTGCTAGCTACTCAATATTTTACTATGGCTGGCTAGCTATGTAGAGATGTTATCAGGACTTCTGTTTTTTTGGTCATTTTGGTAAACCGTCTTCAGTCAATTTGTGTGAATTCTTGAAGATGTAATTGTATATTTTTAGAAGCTGGAGCTCAACATTTCGGCATGCAAGCCTTTGTCAAGAGCATAATGTTTGACAAATGCTTGCATGCCGAAACGTTGAGCTCTGGCTAAAAAAAATATACAGTTAAATCTTCAAGAATTCAAACAACTTGACTGGAGTGTGTCCTGATTTTTCGTTAATGAGGGAAAAAAATGTCAGGACTAGCACCCTATGAAAGAGTTCAGCATGACAAGACGGTCTTAATTAAATGCACAAAACATCTTTACCCTTACTAGTGGAGCATACAGAGAAATGTTCCCACCATAAAGACAATACTCCTGGTTAAGTATATCAATGGACCAATATAAAGGTCTTTCTGAAAAGCTGCAGTGTATATTTTTATTATGTAATTTCAGTGTGTCGTGATGAGGTCGAATAATTTATTAATAATGCAGTTCTGACATCAAATCCCCTCCCTCCCACAGAGGATTGGAGTGCCCAGCCAGCTACTGAGGACTGGTCAGCTGCCCCCACTGCCCAGGCTTCTGACTGGGGTGGCGCCAGTTCTGATTGGTCCTAAGTGATGTCCCTCAAACACACAGGAATCAAGATCACCATTGTGAGCTGTGAAGTCAATAAAGTTCACTGATTGTTGGCTTAACTGTCTCTGGTTGTTTGTTTTGTTGGTCCTCGAATATGCCCTTTTTTTCACTTTGTCTTTGAACATCAACGTGGAATATAGATAACACTGAATGCTGAAGTGTATATACATGTGTGTGCAATATGCCGAAAACCACTAGCACCTTTTGTTAACCTGTCAGAGCTTTTACAGGAGGCCCTGTTCGCAGTGACCATTTTGAGGTGCCTGCAGGGTAAACGGGTGTAACCAATAACATCAATTATGTCTCTGTTCCATTTAGGAGCGCCACTGGACACTGACTCACTGGAATGGCTCTGGCGCACCTAAATTCAGTGGAACTATAATTCATTACATGCATTAACCCTGCTATGATGCCTCAAAATGGCAACTGTGAAAGGCACTGTTGAATGCAGTTTACTGTCAGACTCCAAAATTAAATTGCCTCAAGACTATTCAACCAGTGTACGATATGTGGGCCTAGCTACAACTATTGCGCACAACTGGAGATGTGTAAGCAACGAAGTTGGGGATTGTGGGTAATGGGCCTAGTAGCTGTGATTTAAAATAAATTAAACAAATGTATAATAAAAAAACACAAAGGCAAGACTTCATATGTTCTTCCTGTGCCCCAGAACAGTTCAATATTTGTTACCATGCATCACTGTCGTAAAGGGAATCAGAACTTTCCAGTTGGTGATGTCACTGGGATGTCAAATCTGAGGCTGAATGACTGGAGCTCTGAATTTGTGAGGCCATAAAATGTTTGTGAGCTCTTGCACCACATTTCCATTTGGGTGGAAAGACCTCTGCAGATGACCACCAGAAAAACAGTTTTGTGCTGGCTGAACCATTGTTTTCATATGGGGAGAGTAGTGGCGCCCAACTAGGCAGCAGTGCTACCCTTTGAG
>OMKL01153363.1:0-12386 GCA_900302295.1 Parasudis fraserbrunneri | reverse complement strand
CACTGTCGTAAAGGGAATCAGAACTTTCCAGTTGGTGATGTCACTGGGATGTCAAATCTGAGGCTGAATGACTGGAGCTCTGAATTTGTGAGGCCATAAAATGTTTGTGAGCTCTTGCACCACATTAGGAATTTAATTCTCGGTCACACCATCTGGCAATGCTAGAATATAAACCTAATTTGGGTGGAAAGACCTCTGCAGATGACCACCAGAAAAACAGTTTTGTGCTGGCTGAACCATTGTTTTCATATGGGGAGAGTAGTGGCGCCCAACTAGGCAGCAGTGCTACCCTTTGTGTGGCCATCAAGCGCTGCATTCAAAGTTCAAATTATTTTAACTTTGACCTTGGTTGCTGCTGACCTTAGAAGGCACTGCCAATGAGAATACAGCTTTATGTGATGTAACCCAAGCAACTTCCAAATAAGAGTGGATCATGTAAAGAGATAGAGAAATTAATAATCTCTGTAGGAGTTTAACACAAAAACTGACCATGATCTTTGCAGGGGGGGAAAAGTTTGTACTCTGAACTGGGGTGGTCTTTCATCACTGCCTTTTTTTTTTTTTTTTTTTTTAATCTCCTAACTTGAGCTAATCTACCCTACCCAACATTACCTGGCAGGAAAAGTATTACATTACATAGCAAGCAGTATTGAATGATGGCCTTCCTGCTAGCAGCTTGTGCACCTCCATGATAATGATAAACTAGATACCTGTGCCCAATCTCGTGAGAATTCTTCTCGTCTGAAGGCCCCTTAAAGATAGAATCAAACCGTGACCTCTAGGTAAAAGAGCCCAGCATATTGCACTTAGTTTAAATTTTTTGTTTTGGTCTGATGTGTTGGAGTTTAGCAACTTATACTGTGAATTACTCCAGACTGGTTTCGGCAGAGACTGAGTTGTGGCCAGCAATAGTAACTCCTCCCCTATCCCCACTCAACTCCAACCTAGACATCAGACCAAAACAAACGGACGAAGTGCAGTACCAAGTGGGGCTCTTTTGCCTAGAGGTCGCTGTTTGATGGCATTTCAGATTCTACCTTTTAAGAGCTCACACAAACATTGTATGGCCTCACAAAGTCAGAGCTCCATTCATTGCCTATGGAGCAACCTCAGATTTTTCTTCCAAATTACAGGGTTCTCTCTCTGATATCTAGCTTTAGGAGAGTGGTGAATGTGAATTATTTAAATGGAATGAATTCCCCATGAATTTCTTGGCAGTTAGATGGTTTGAATGTGCTCATTCGCTAATTGTAAGCAAACTTACTTTGTAGGGCACCAGGCAGTTGAAAATGTTACACCCCAGATGGGACTCGAACCCACAATCCCTGGCTTAGGAGGCCAGTGCCTTATCCATTAGGCCACTGGGGCAGCTATAATAATTTATCTTGCACAAAATATTTGTGTAGTTCTTTCGTTTAGTATGGCTACCTGTGACCACTTTCAAAATAAAATGCCTAACTTATGTGCAGTGGTAGAGTAAGTAAAACATTGGAAAAGCATGATATTACTGTTCCACTGTGACTTGGTTTACGAGATCCAGTAATAAGACACCAAATTGTAAAATTTTTGTTGATCTCTTTCTCATATAGCAACCGTTGTTTCTTCCAATATGGAGGAAAAATTGGCATTCTAAACATTCCGTGGAATGCCTTATTATTAGCTATAATGATGGGATAAATTAAGATTTAAAATACAGCTTTATGTCCCCGCTAGACAGGGTTTGATTAGTAAGTCAGACTAAAATTTAAGTTGGACTGCAATACAGCTATTTGTACCTGGCAACGTTCATGTCAAAATTGTAACTAATATCTTCGCTGTGCAGACAGTCAGCGCAGCCATTCAGCTATACCACGTTGCTAGGCAACAAATGGTAAACCTCTTTCTCACATCTGCCGAACAAAACTCCGTCAGACTCGGTTTCTCGGGCTCCGTAAAGGTAGCCGCTGTAGTCCACATGAGTATTTCCGATTTAGCTCCCGAAGCAAATTTACATTTCAAATTAAAGGCAACACGAAGCTTTATATATACTGTGTTCTGCAGTGTAACGTTACTGATCGTTAAATCTGTTTCAAGTTACACGTACCTTTGTTTTGAAAATATCAGACCGGAAAAGGCTGGTAGGTTATCCTCAGCTTTACGCCAAGCTAACCCTGTTTATAGCAACGCTGTGTATCATCCTGCGTTAGCTAGTACACTTGATAACGTTAGCTGCAAAATTAACGATAGCTTGAAACAAGCAGGGTAGCTAGTCATCCTCCTCACCAAATTATTGCCTAACGTTAGTAACTTGTGCTTAACTAGCTGCGCTGCTCTAGCGTTAACATTTTTGATCGTGCATTCATAGAGCCTAGCTAACGTTAGCAGCGCGAAGGAGTGAAGCAGAATATTAGTCTGATGCAAGAGACTTCAACTTCAGAATGGTGAGTGAACAAGAATTAACCAGGCTATCCAAACAAAAAGATCTCAACTCACTCATCAGACCCACTTCCTTTGTATGTAGTCACCGGCTTGCTGGTTTTCATATGCGCAATGAATATCCAGACAGGTTCTCGTTAAAGGTAGAATGTGCAATAAAACAAAACATTTAAACAAAGTGCAACTCCAAGCGGGGCTCTTTTGCCTAGAGGTTGCTGTTTGACGGCATTACACATTCTGCCTTTAACGTGTTGTCATGGCATCACTTTTCTAACTACCCTGTTGAAACAGCTAACTTTACCGAAAGCATGCTACTTGTCCCTACAAAACCCACATTTACGACTCTCTTTTATTAATAATATGACAGATCCTGTCCCGTGTGAAGCCAGCTGTGGAAAGAGAGGCACCAGTCAGTGTTGGTGAGAAGAAGAAGAAAAACAAGACGAAGAAGATTCCCCGCCTGGAGGAGTATCTCCAGCAGAGAGACTACCTTGGGGCCCTGACACTGCTGGAGGTAGCGAGACACACATACAATGTCTTGAATAACTAAACTTGTACCTTCCTTTCATTCCCTAACCCTTACATATCTCCTTAACCTAACTCCAGACTGTAAAATGGCCCCTTTTCAATCTGAAGGCCACTCCAAAAGCCCTTACAGCCCAAATGGTCCTCACCTCAATATTCTAAATTTAACAACAATTCCTCACAAGTATAGTAATATGCACACGTTTGCTTGTTGGTTGTCCATCTATCTGACGATGACCATCTTTTCCTATTTATGGGTCTTTTGGTGGCTGTATAGTCCGATAACTGTACGAGAGCTGTATGTGCGCAGGTTCTCCATTCACTCCACTCCCATACACACACACACACACACACATACATACAGAAATTTTGCAATGCATGTCTGTATTTCCCCAAAACTATGATCAAGATGATGAAAGGTAGTACTAAAGGGGAATGCCACCCATTTTAAGAATTCACATACTCTATGTTCTTCCTGTGTCCCAGGACAGGTCAGTCGGTATTTGTGAACACGCACCATTCCTATAGCTAGAAAGCAGAGACAGAACCCTCCAATCGGTTATGTCACTGGGATGTAAAATCTGGGGCTGCTCCATAGACAACGAACAGGGCTCTGACTTAATGAGGCCATAAAATGTTTGTGTGAGCTCTTACACACCCAAATTAGGTTTATATTCTAGCATTGCTAGAAGGTCTGAACCAGAATTAAAACCTCATTTGAGTGTAAAAGCTCACACAAATATTTTATGGCCTCATGAAGTCAGAGCCCCATTGAGTGGAACCCAGGCCGCCTGGGTGAAAACCAGCAATGCTGCTAGATCATATGGGATTTTTGTCATTGTTACTAATGTTTTGCTGTTGCTGTGTTCCCACAAGTTCCAGAGAGATGTTGGAGAGAGAGAGGAGCATGCAGACCTGTGGATTGGTTATTGCGCCTTTCATCTGGGTGATTACAGGAGAGCAATGGAGGTGGTTATTATTTTGTTTGTGTATGTGTTTTTGCATGTGTGATTGTTCCGGAGTGTAGCTGGGGTTATTACAAGGCTGCTCCATGGGCCGTGTTGCATTAGCGCAGTGTAGAGGAATGTTGCGACGTTTCCCTGCCAGTATAATCAATGGGAGGTGCTCCATGGAGCCCATTTGTCACGTGCAGATGTGCTGCTTCACTGCAGTGTTGCAAGCCCTTCTCTTATTTTTACGCGAGCAGTCTATTTTCATACGCGGCAGCATTCCCCTTTTGCACAAGACAAAGAAAAACAAAGATATGTATGGGACAATGAACGAGGGGCTGGGCGTTGGACAGTTTAAATGACTGACGTGGAGGTTGTGTTCCCTCAGACAATTAACCTCCATGAAGTTCATTTAAACTGCACAACGCCCAGGCATGAGTTCATTATCCCACTTATACAATAGCTTTTCAGTGGAAAACATAATTCTGAAAACAAAATACATCTATTGCACATATTGGCTTTGAAAAGTTGATCATTTATGGTAAGAGTTATACCGTTTCCATAGCAACCCATGTCGTCAAACAATAACTCTGACCTAACTATTCCTATGAAATAGAAATGGTCTGGACTCTGCTCCAGCAAGTAGTCAAGTCCCCAGTAACGACCTAGCAACCAGTCATTTTTATAGTCTCAAACTCACACTAACATCATATCACTTGTCAGATCAAACTACTATGCTAGCCCCACTTCTGTATTTACTTCACTAATGCTTTGATGTTAGAATGGAAAGGTGTAGCTATCAAGGGGGTAAAGCACAAGTTATATCCCTCCAGCAATCAGAAAATAGAGCAGGGACAGAAATCAAAAGCGGCAGAGGAAATCCTCCCTATCCATCCCAGTGAGTTTAAGGTATAACCTGCTGCTGCTGCTGATGCCCTGGCTTGATGCAACATTGTAACTAGCTAACACTTAGCAAGAAACAAAGTCACAGCTGGAAGAGACACTGACTAGCCCAACCAAGCTTAGAGTATAGGAAGAGGGAAATCAGCCGTGAAAATGAATGGCAGGCGATGTCCTCACTGAAAACTTAACACCATTCACGTTATTGACGAAACTGTCATATGTGCACACCAATCAACTGCTTAAATATCAGAAATGTCAATTTCAGTATTGTAAATAAAATATGTTGTCATTTTGACGTCAAAACTAGCGAAATCGTAAGCCTAGCTTACCATGGTTGGCTGTAAATCATCAAAAAAGGTTAAATATGTCATCAGTATGCACCCAATATGTAACAAAAATCCCTTAAAAAAAGAAAAAGAAATCAGCTGAATGACATTCCGAGTTTAAAATGTCAATCTATTTCTAAGACCCTAAACATTGCAAATCTGTTGCTCAATCAAATGAGCCTCTTCTACTTTTACGGGTTTAAGCAATTTTACGTCTCACTCCATTCATTTCGGGGCTCTCAGATCTGCATATTTTTCAAGAGTTGATGACAGAGGTAGCCAGGGAGACCAACGTGTCTCAGGCCCAACATGTAGTCAGGTCTGTAGGCTAATGAAATGCTTTATAGCCATCTAGAGGAATTGCAAGGGAACAACAGTATTGTATTAGAAAGGAAATTAATGTCACCAAAGATGATTAGTACAGATGTGTAAATCTCGAGTTACTGAGCGTATATATAATGGCTGTTGTGCAGAAATAATGCCCACCTGTCAGCAAATCACAATTGAGTATTCACACAAGCGATTGAATAAGCATTTAAAAAAATCTATAAATAAATGTTTGTTAAGTGTTTTGTAAGCCTATATTACCAGTGATATTGTTACTTGGGCCCATTTAGAATGTTTATGTTGTCAAGTTTGAAAAGGCATATACTTACTTACCCATAGATCACACCAACAACAACTAAATCTATCCTGGCAACTGTGGTAACACAAACCGGCAACAAAGACACAAACTTGTTTTCTGTTGCGGCCTGGGAAGTACAGCTATGTGGTTAGGGAGGCAGGTACAAAAGCTGCGTACGGTTGCTCTGCGTGAACACAACATGGTCCACGAAGCTCTGGCATGAGGGAGAGCTGACATGCACGAAACTCTAACTGTTTAAGGAGCACATACAATACTATACATGAACACAATATTATGCATTAAGGGATGTGATTTTTCAGTGGGGGCAGCATTGCAGCATTGTGGGGGCAGCATTGGTTGATTGGTTTATCCCATCCCTAATGTGTCCTTGTTATTTTGTTATTTGTTGATTGGTTTGTCCCATCCCTAATGTGTCCTTGTTATTTTGTTATTTGTTGATAGGAGTACAAGTCTCTAACCTTGAGGCCTGAGTGTCCAGCAGATGTGTGGGTCTATCTGGCTTGTACCTTGTTTTTCTTGGGGCTCTACAAAGAGGCAGAAGAGGCTGCGTCGAAGTGTGAGAATCATATTTGTGTAATTTCCAAGTGTTTTACCAGTGGAAATAACTGGACCAAGTCAACCAATGTCAGGACTGAGGAGGAGTTATAATTCTAATTTTAAGATCATGGTGATCAATGAGGCAATCTAATTGAAATATAACCTATAGTTCTATTTTTCACTTAGAGACATGATGTTAGAAAAAGGGCCTGTCAGTAGGCTACAGTTTAATTCAATTTTTATTTTATTTAAATAACTCAAATTAATAAATAAAAAAAAGATTTGCATTTTTATCTTATGTAAACAAGACCTTTTCATTAAAAAATGTTTAATATATACCTACCTTGTTTTATTCCATGTGTTACTATTACTGGTACATTCTGGTCAGATACAGTAGGCTATTCTTATTTTCTTAATAAAAACAAGGAGGTCATCATATATTTGTGTTAATATGGTATGCTGCATTCAGTTATGTGATTGGTGTATGTTAAGTAAATGCTCCTTCTCTGATTTTCAAGTGTAATTCCATTTCCTATCTCGTTCTCTATAGCTCCAACGTCCCCCCTCCAGAATCGTCTTCTCTTCCATTTGGCTCACAAGGTTGGGAAAACCTCAGTTTTATTTACCTTTTATGTGTCACCTTGTTCTTTCCTTTGTACCTTTATACCACTACCTCTCCTCTCTGCCATATGCCATCGCAAATCCCACAGTTCACTGCTAGGCTGCATTACATTGGAGCTCACTTGGTCACTTGGATCCTGGCACAAGTGTTTGTAATTAATAGAAACATTATCAGCCTCTTTCTCATTATCAGCCCTATACATCAGACCGGTAAATCCTTTTTTCGCGTCCATGCCCGCTTTTGGTGAAAAACACAGACACCATTCCTATTGAAAGTTACATTTGATCCCTTTTCAGGCAAGCTCCTTCAGTCTTCCCCATTTCCCTACCTGGACATTTAATATTACGTTTATGAATCTCTGGGTGACCTAAAACTAAGAGGTTCTGACTATTTCTGGGACTTGATAGTCTTCAGCATGATTTATATCTGTTTGTTTTGTCCTAAAGTTGTACTTTATGAGCAAACAGCGCCTAGCCCCTGTTTACTCCCCAAGTTGTTTCCCCCCCAAAAGAGGCGTGGCGATCACAAATCGGGGTGGATGACGGGATGCCGGTCTGATGTATGCTCATCAATGAGAAAAAAGCTGATGTTTTTCCATTTAAGAATCTTTGGAATCTTAAGAATGTTATTTGCAAGGATGAGTGGCACCGAGGCACTCGACTTATAGTGAAAAAGATAAAATGCCTTTATTGCATTGCCAAGTTCTGTATACAGAATACAATTAGAATATTGACTCCAATGTGTTTCGGCGTTTTGCTTCAGGGAAAGTCGAGTGCCCTGGTTCCTCTTATCCTTTCAAGTGGAATGTTCATACCTTCTTCCATAGAGCACCCTCTTGTTTGTCATTTCAAGAAGTTCCCCTGTCCTATAGTTCTTTGTTCAGAATTCATGTTATGTTTGGCAGTTTGCGTAGATCCAGGGTTTGCACACGAGACCCATTGCTTCTTCCTCCCTTTCTGCGTGTCTCAGTCGAACTCATACATAGAGCTGAACAGAATCAGTAATATACCGTATATGGCTATTATCTTCCTCAGTGTGCCAACAATGGGAAAACGGCTGATAATCAAACCTTTCGGACAAAGACCCATATAAGTCAGTTTTCTATATTTTTTTGCCAGCCCATGTGTTTGCAGTTGTGAAGTCAACCCTGATCACTTGTAGAGTGAATATATGGTACTCACCTGCTACTGTCTTTTTAAAGACAAATAAAGAACCATTTAAGTTAGAAGAACAATGTTTAGACACCCATCTCAAGTTCAATCTAAAGTTGGTAAATTGGGGTGTTGCTTACATTCATTGATTATATTGTCGTCACTGTACTCATTGTGTGCACACAATTCCCCTTTTTTATACATTATTTATAAACCTGCACATAATCATATTACTCTGTATTATAGCATGTACAACACTGCTGTATATACCGCATATATCTATATTCACTGTATACTACTTACTTATTTACTTACTACCTACTTATACTATTTACCCACATCTGTTGTATATACTTACTTAATTACTTATTTACTCATTCACTTACCTACCTACTTATTTACTTATTTACCCACATCTGTTTGTATATATCTCCACATACCTGTATATTGTATACCTGTATATTGCTACTGCACTTTACTGTATATTTGCACTCTGGTTGGATGCCAAACTTCTCTTCGTTGTACTGTACTTGTGCTGTATAATGGCAATACATTTTAATCTAATCTAATCTAATCTAATACAAGACAGTATAGATAATTTAGGTCCTTTGGGGTGACATATCACATTCACACTCAAAACTTTAAAACCGCAAATACATGAGCTGTCCAGAAAATTGTAAAAAGAACTTTGCGTGGTTCTTAGTTGCAAGCGTTCAGTTGGAATATAATTATTATATATTAATATTGATTAATCTGTTGATTATTCTATAGAGTACATCTGTACAACCAATTACCCTTTCCTTTGCAAAACAAAGATCTCCCCTTTCTTCCAAAGTTCAGAGAACTCCCCCTTCTACTCAAGCACACTGTGTCACTGGGGTAACGATGTGATCAATGATGTTTCACTGTATCAGGCCCCTGGCGCCCCAAGAAGACTCAGCAGTAAGTTCCAGCCTAAATTAATTCATCAATTCATTAATTGTCTCCCTGTGTGCATGTCTTCAGTTCAACGATGAGAAGAAGTTGATGGGTTTCCACCAGAACCTGGAGGATGTAACGGAGGACCAGCTGAGTCTGGCCTCCATCCACTACATGCGCTCTCACTACCAGGAGGCCATCGACATCTACAAACGTATTCTGCTGCAGAACCGGTACTAAGTGCTCTTAATTAAACTTTTTTTTTAAATAATTTCTAACCCGGTTTTATTGTTTTCCAATTTTTGCTCCAAAACACATGTTCACGTGGACAAACTGACTCACAGTCTGCTGTGAGTGAGTTTCATTGATCAGTGAGGCAGCAGTGCAGAGATATTCCATGCTAAGAAGTTTCACAGCATGAATCCCCCTTCTAACCAATCAGAGAAAAATTGGAACGTCATTTAATGGTTGAGTCTAAATTACGAAGGCACTCATTTTCTGGCTAAAGAACATCACGGTTGATAAAATGACAGACACCCTTTTATTCATAATGTTGGATTACGCTCGTCTGGCAAGTTTTATGTCCATATGATTTGGTTTGGATAGTTTGTGGACATGTGTTGTTTCCACCTGGCTACTCTACTGTGTTACAGTCGTCAAGCTGCAGCTGCACTCATTTGGGCAGAGGGCAGAGAGAGAGAAGCAGAGAGAATGCAAAAGAGTTTTGGGGAGCAAGGCACACCTTTTTAAATCCTTCACCTATAAACATAAATGCACATTTTGGAAACAAGGCAAGTTACTTTTAGTCTGATTACATTAATCTGAGACACTGGAAAGCAGATTGTAAAATGAATAGAAGGGCCAACTTCCCTCCAATTTTAAATTCAAACACATCATTACAGTTTGAATATTTAATGTTTCACCAGGTTCGAACAAAAAGGGACAGCCCTCCCCCATCATCAGTTTCCTATGCTGTGCCTCTAACTTCAGTCCCCAGTCTCCCTCAACCTCAGTCCTCTTGACTATTGGAGGCTTAACAGCAGTTGATGCTATCTAACAAGACCATGTTGACCACTAACCCCCTCAGTGTGAATCCTGCCCTAGATAGTTGTGATATGTTGAAGGAACTAAAAGCACCTAGACACCTCACTCTTTAAAATTATTTTTTTTAGTTTGCACTGACAAACGCGCTTATGTCAGATCTTTCTTTTCTGACACTGGTACAAAACTAAAACTAAATTAAATCAAGTGTTGGGAGAAGGCCCGGGCAAGCCAGACTCCTATTGCATATTACCAGTGGGTTATTTGTTCACGTTATGCAGAGGAGATGGAAGGCAAGTAAATTGTTTCAATGTCCAAGGTGGAGAAAGAATGTCAAACCATCTGCTAACAGGGCCATATGCACCACTTATTTTGATGTAGAACATGTAGCTACTCTGGGCCTGCTACTTCAATCACTCAAGAGGATGCTGGAAACCTTATTTATTGATATTGATACTGCCTATAGACATACCAACTAATCCACAAACCTTGCATTATGCCAGGCTATCATTATGAACAGGAGTTCATTCTTTATTCATTGCCCTGTTTGGCTAAATAATTAGCTAACTAAAATTAATAAACGGATGTAGAGGATTGCCAACTAATAATCTCTCCTATATCTATTTATGTGGTTCTCTGTGCACAAGCTGCTTGTAACTAAGTGCCCCCAATGGGAGTAATAAAGTTGTTTTGAATTTTATTTGCACAAATAGTTAAGAAAATAGAATGTGGTTATATTCCAAATGGCTGTTTTTGTAGTTATCACAACAGTTTTATAACATCTGGTCTTTTCAGAGACTTCTTGGCGCTGAAGGTGTACGTGGCGCTGTGCTACTATAAACTGGACTACTATGATGTGTCCCAAGAGGTGCTGGCTGTGTATTTACAGAGCATCCCTGAATCCACCATCGCCCTCAACCTCAAGGCCTGTAACCACTTCCGGCTCTACAACGGCAAGGCAGCGGAGGTACTGGTGGCTATGAATCCTTACTGATAACCAACAGTGTGAGAGGACTCCGCTGATCAGCGAAACTGATTTCAGATCAGTATTTTTTATTTTTATTTTATGCTTTTATTTATATTTATTTGTTTCATCTTACTGCAACTCTACTGCATTTTTCTATTTCTATCAGCTTCAGAAACACAGTTGATTGTGAATATCTGCATGCTCTGGTCATTTCTTTGGGAATAGTAAATGTTTCAATCCTCTGTACATTCTGTCTGTCTCAGGCTGAGCTTAAGAACCTAATCGACATCTCCTCCTGCTCCTTTGAGTTTGCTAAGGAGCTTATTCGACACAACCTGGTAAGCTCTGCTCAAACCCGAGTGTATCTGTGTAATAGTGACCTACATGCTCTCTTTCCTCTTTCACACTTATCTGTTTGTGTGTGTGTGTGTGTGTGTGTGTCCACTCTACCACAGGTGGTGTTCCGTGGTGGGGAGGGGGCCTTGCAGGTGCTCCCACCTCTGATAGATGTGATCCCTGAGGCCAGACTCAACCTGGTTATCTACTATCTTAGACAAGGTGGGACCACAGCACTGCACATGTATATATAGTACATCAATATACTGTATATGTAATGTACAACAACAGGGGGATGACTCTGAGCTTTACTCTAATGAAGACGCAGTCAGCACAAAAATGTTTGTCAATTTTGCATCAGAAATAATTATGTGCTCCAGTGATCTTTTCCCAATCATAATGTATAACAAATTAAAATAGATATGTCATAATATAACATCATTCCACCTTATCTCAGACCATATTGGCAAAATATGTATTGTCACATATAGCGGGGTTGGTGCTATTTCGCTGCATACCACCTGAGCATATATTTATATATATATATATGTTTTTTTTTTTGTTTTTTTTTATTATTCAAAAGTGATTTCAGATATTTCAACTGCTTGACCGTCACTGAATTTTACTTCTCAGACACTTGAACAGTCTGCAAATTGGAGACATTTTTGGCAAGATCAGTTGAGTTAAACCAGTGTTTCCCATACATAGGTTTATTTGTGGTGGCCCACCACAATATCAAACAGCGCCACCACAAATAGATTTCCCAAACTGATACAATAACACCTTACTAATGTCTTTGCATGTATACAGTCCTTTCCACTGCTCTGACTGTGTATAAGAACCTGTGGGAAACATTGTAAACTCTACTATTATACAGTATACACATATGTGTGTGTGTGTGTGTGTGTGTGTGTGTGTGTGTGTGTGTGTGTGTGTGTGTGTGTGTGTGTGTGTGTGTGTGTGTGTGTGTGTGTGTGTGTGTGTGTGTGTGTGTGTGTGTGTGTCTCTATCTATCAGGCCTGCTCAGTATCATCAGCGGTAGCATCGGC
>OMKL01153361.1:1935-20921 GCA_900302295.1 Parasudis fraserbrunneri | reverse complement strand
CATTTTCTGACAAAAATCATTTTCATATTGGTTGTGACACCTTCATATAATTACAGTAAACAAATGAGACCATTGCTGAAACAATTGGTAGCCTAATTCTCATGATAAGACCACATTTCCCATAAACCCCGTTGCTTCCTGTTTTGCCATTAGCCTCCGCCCCACAGCGTGGGACATGTTTTGGTGACTAGAGGAGAAGCTGGGAAGCCTTGCTTATTGTGAATGTGAAGTTATTTTTATTGATAAAGCAACTTTTGTTTGGAAAGGCTTCCTTTGCACCATAATGCCTTGAGCAGAACTCCCATGGATCCGATCCGAGCAACACAATATCAATAGAAAATAGAGGATATTGATGAACTCGTCTCGGTTCCGGCAATTGTCTTTCAGTCTCATTAATCTCAACATGTTTCTGCAGTAATCCTGCCAAGGTATGGACATTGAATTTACAATGATATATTGATGTCAAAATCTTCCTAATAGCATCTTTAAATATTGTAATGTACCTTTTTGGTGTACTTTCTCTGATCGTAGTGTGTTTACATCTACTTAAGTTAGTAACTAGCTAAGTTTCCTAGAATGACTTGACCCCCCAACCCACCCAGATAGGGTGTGATTTTGACTCTTCTCACTTGTTAGCTAGACTATAGCTAACAGCTAACTAACATAAGTAAGTAACTTATTGAACCACAGAGGTCTGTCTATGGAGGATGTGCAGTCACATGACACATACTGTTTACTAAGCCTGGGCGGCTGCTGGATGACAAAAAGCCAAGCACAATGCATGAGTAGATCTACTGTGGCAATGTTTTGACAAAATGAGCCATCGTAGTTCTTATGTAGGAGCCATCAGTATTTTGTCTTGTGCAAACTGTTATCGGAAAGCTAGCACCAGAAAGCTAGAGTCGGGTAGTGTTTCTATTATCCAGTCAAGGTTTCCTTTTGTTCAGTTTTGACAAGAATGGCTGTGATTGGTTGTAGACCTTCCACATGACCACACTGAGTTGAAATTGTTATAGGACTGGAAATGATAGAAAGGTCCCTTCCCAGTGTATCATGGTAATTTCGATTTTGTAATGGTTGCACACCACCTTTCTAACTCTTATGCATCAAACTAGACCTCTTTTGCATGGTAACACTATCAAAAATGTTATTGCTTAAAATACATGGAACATCTGGACAACAAAAAAGGCACAGTATGTTGCAAAAAGTTTGATTGTTGGAGTGCAGGATCCTTATAGACTATGTTTCCGCCAATACAGCACTGACAGACAGGCAATCTGCCTTACATACATCAGACCGACAAATCCACGTACTTTGGCTTTTTTTGCTGCGGCGCCCACTTTTGGAGGAAAACATACCATTGCTATTGATTGTTTTTGTATTTGGCCTGTATAGAAACTGTCGGCAGGACGCTTACATTGTTTGAAATGTTTGTTTTGTTAGTGCATCAAGTTAAGTCAAGCAATTACTTTCCAACACTGGCTGCCATTGAACGTTCGTGCTATTGTGAAAAGTTACGTTTGATCCATTTTCAGGCATGCCCCCTCAGTCTTCCCTATGGTATTTCCCCATTCAGCTGCAGGATATTTCCCCATTTCCCTAACTGGACATTTAATATTACGCTTATGAATCTCCGGGTGACCTAAAACTAAGAGGTAATGACTATTTCTGGGACGTGATAGTCTTCGGCATGATTTATATCTGTTTGTTTTGTCCTAAAGTTGTAGTTTGTGAGCAAACACTACCTGACCCCTGTTTACTCCCCAAGTTGTTTTCCCCAAAAAAGAGGCGTGGCGATCATGAATCAGGGCGGATAACATATTGCTAGTCTGATGTATAGCATAGCACAACAAGCCATCATATTTCATCAGGACGGCTCTGAAGGTGTTTAATAGTCTGGAGGCTTACATGTCGAGCTCTGGAAGGTGCCCAACAAGTCGTTGTTTTTGATCAGGTCCAAGGTGAGTTGTAATTTCATATTCCTCTGATTTAATATTTTACATGAGCCTAGACACACTATTCCCAGCACAGTTAGATTCAAGCTGTTGTAATGCGAACGGGGCACCTCGCATGCATACAGGTGCTGTGTGCATCTGAGTTTGTAGTCTGAATTGATTAATGCATTGCACTGCAGTAGCTAACCAAATTAGTCAATAACCAAACAGTCTCTGCAATATCTTCATTACGACTGTGCCTGGACATATCTAGTATTTATTTACCTTGTGGCCATGAGGATCTTGTCTTCCTGAATTAATGTTATTCCAATGAGAAGTGCTTATGTCACTGGCACTTTATCATGTTAATCATTGTGAAGTCATGCATTTGGACGTTTGAGTGTAGTTTCTCTCTGATTGGGAAACATAATTAGCCTAAATTATCATAATACATTTCAATATAATAGCTTGTTTTCCACCGAATGCTGTCCAGTATGGGGACATTGGGGAGGTAACAAACATCACGTGATCTGAAAACGTCATCTGCACATCCTCTATAGACCTCTCGTGTGTTGTAATCTTTCTGCCCAAATAAGGCAGTTCCCTCCATCTCCCACGGCATGGGAAAATGAATGGGTTACTAAACTAGCGTCATCTCTGGTTCACACAGGCTCTTTACCTTGAAGGACGTGTTGTCATCAATTTATCTCTCCGATAAGGCAGGAAGTTCATAACAACAGTTTAAAAAAAGGAAAAATCACTAGTCAAAAGTAACTTTGCATTGCTTGTAGTGGGGACTCAAAGAAACTGCAACATCCACTCCTTTAGTGTTAGCAATGTGGCTCTTAGAAAGAGGCTGGTTAGTAAAACACATAATCCTCCTGTAAGACGTCACTTTACCTCTCACCCCTTGCACTGTAAAGGACAAAATTACTGGCAAACGGAAAACACCATTCATTTTCACTATAGGCAAAAAATAAAAGGAACTGGAGCTTTGCTTCTTTTTTTTTTAAACGATGACAACACTTTATTGATCGTGGGTGACTGCTCTGCAAAATGAAAACATAACAGTGGTTAGCTGCATTACATTATGGACTGTTGACATTACTTTCATTGGGAGGTTGGTAAGTCTGCCTGTTATGTAATTGATTTCTTCCGGTATGATTGCGTAACATGGTCAGTCTAGAAAGAAGCGAATCTTTGCTTTAGATAGGACAATAAGTGACAGGTAATCAGTGGGAGAGAAAATTATGAATGACATGCAACAAAGGTCTCAGGCTGGACTCGAACCTAAGACATTAGGTCTCAAAAGGAATTTCTATACAAATTCTACATATTTCTGTACATATGCATATCTCTGTACATGCACTGCACACCAGCTCAGACCAGATGTGCATGTGATAGATAATATGCGTACTACACCCTTTATACAATTCAGTTTTTTTTTCTCTATTGCAAGAACCCTAACGTAATCATTATGTACATAACCCTATTAATATCTGTAGATATTTTGTACTCTGCATTTCATTTGTGCTTTATATGTTTTATTATTTTAATTACCTTTTTTTTTGTTGCTTACCTTTTGTATATTCTCTATTAATTGCCATGTAGAACTGGTGGCCAACAACGCAATTTAATAACTAGAAAAGTGTGCTCAGTAGAGCACAAATCTCCACCAGGCGGTAGTCAGACAGTTTATTCAATCCTCTGAACATCACAGAGCGAACATTAAATACTTAACCTGCAAACATAAGACTGTTCTGACAGCACAATATTGATATAACTAGACAATTCCTACAGAAATAGTGAAAGTGTGGTTGCCACCAATGCACCGCCCACTGTGTGCTGAAGGGGACCGTGTAGGAACCATGTCTGTACGACAAACAGTTCACGATATATGAAAGGGGTGGGGCTTATGAGTAAGGGGTGGGGCAAACATAGACCAATGAAAGCAGATTTATCTGCACTATTACTATTACACTATTAAATACTATTGCACTATTACAAACTATTACACTATTACACTATTACACACTATTACACTATCACACTATTACACACTATTACACTATCACACTATTACACTACCACACTATTACACACTATTACACTATTACAATGCTGGGGAATTTTTTTTTTAATGCATAGGTATATCAACAACAATAGGTTCACCATGGCATTTCCATGTTGTAAATAAACAGGTGCCAGAGAGCTGATTACTGGAGTCTCTGAGCAGCGAACCTGTGTAGTATCGCCCTCTTGCGTTCAAAAGATGTAACTTTATACTGACTATCTATGTAAAGGGCCAATGATGGATGATTGAAAAATATTCGAGAATTCGGGTCATTGGCCTGCTGTCAGCCTATGTGCGACGTTTCATCCAAATTGGCCCCGTAGTTTGCGAGAATTGCTGCAGACAGATACACAAACAAACACTCACACCGGACCGATTACATGATCTCCTCCAGGCTGCCATGATTGCTAACTATCTAACAAAGTTGGACATAGCTACACAGTGGCGACACTCACAGACACACATACTTTCAGCATGTCATGTTAGCTTACCAAGAAAGGCCTTTTTTGTTGGGTTAGTGCTTGTGGCAACGTTATCCATGGTCATTTTTTATTCCTCAAGTTTGCTGGGATGCCTTCACCATGGCCCTGTGTGCATTTCTCCATCTTATCGTTAACCAATAGAGAGTGTTCCGCAATGCAATCAGTCCCCAGAGGAACAGTTGCAGTAACAAGTTCCGCTTACTTTTGCTGTCATTATATGAAATAAATATTTGACAAAATGTAGGGCCACAAAGTCAGTGTACAGAGCCAGTTAATAGAATGAGTCTCGCCACTGACCTCTATATATATATGTGACGCCTCAATCACACAGTCATGGGGGCGGGACAAATCTCTTGAACTGGTCAGGCTTTAGCCTCAATAGTGTCCCAGCTTGCTTGTGCATATCTGGGCCACAGATAATGTCATACAGTTTCCCTATGAGAGTTTGCACTCACACACCAAGCACAGCTACTTGATTGTTTTATTATTATATATAGTCTGGTAAGACAGACAAATAAGAAAACTCACCACAACTTTGTCAAAATCTACTTTTATAGCTCCATTTGTAATTAAAACATTTACTTCCACTATCATCTTCTTCTAATTAATTTTCATCAAATGCGCTACCACGGAAATGGTCGTCTAATTCACCGCAGCAGCTTTATCAAACAAAAGTAGAACAAAGAAGTAAACGTTTTAACAATAGAGGGAGCTATAAAAGTGGATTTTTCCAAAGCTTAGGTGAGTTTTCCTTTTTGCATTTCTTCAAGTAGCTGTGCTTGGTGTGTTCCATGTTACGAGTTTGAGCAAACATGAGCCAACTTGTAAGTGCAGAGGGAAATTGGATGACATTATCTGTGGCCCAGATATGCGCTAGGAAGCTGTGATGCTGTTGCGACTAGTCAGGCTTGAGAAAGGCACCACAGATGCCATAAAACTGATTACACAATCTTTATAGATATATGACTTCACCCAGCCATTATTTGACACTTTTAAAGCCCCATTACTGGCTGTTTCTTTACGTCTATGCATACATTTGATTATTTAAAATATTAGAGATTTTGCAAATATATATATATACATCGGATTGGTATCAGTATTGGCAGATACCAGAGGTTGTCGTATCGCTATCTGTATTATAAATGAAAAAGTGGTATAAAGCCATCCCTAATTGGTATCAAAGAATTTCCCCCAATGATAAAATTCTATACTAGGAAATGTGTAACATGCTAGAAATCAAAGCAAAGTGACCAGATTTGCTGCCTTTAAAAAGAAAAAAAAATCTATCTAATGGAGAAAGATTTATTATACCCTATATCACAACCATTTTTGTCCAATGACCTCGAATGGATGGTCTAAGTCTATAATGTTCAGTAAGTGATGAATCAGATTGGTACTTGGTATCGGCTGATACTGAAAGGTCAGTACTAAGAATCAGAATCAGCAGTAAAAAAAAGTGGTATTGGTGCATCCCTGATATCTAGGACCTCATCTGGGACCCACAGTATACAACTTGATTCCTGACTCTATCAACAGCAGAGAAGAAAAGAGATGATGTCCACTGCCCTCAATGATTACATTTTTTTTTTTCGTTTGGTCCTTATGAATAGAATTTAAGCCAGCGATGGGCCTCATTATTTTACTAACATCAATCACATCGAGAAATATTACTCCAAACCAACAAACTGAAAGCTTATTATCCACCTTGTTTCAGTCAGAGAGGGAAATTTGGAATAACAATTTGAAAAGCATACGTGTGTGAATAATGCCTAAATAATAGAGGTGAGGATGTCCCTGAGAGAATCAAATTGTGATTTGATGGTGTAGAGTAGAGTAAACTTTTTTGTCCCTGTGGGGAAATTTGTCTTGGGCACAGTGCTACGGTCCGTCGCTTCACATAAAAAACATCACAAAAACATGAGAAGAGTTTGACATGATGCTAGACAGTTGCTTCACATATAAAAACAACTTAAATGTCCATACCGATGTTAATATGCTTTGATTTCTCTTAACTAGTCACCCTACATATATCACATTACCTCTAACCATTTTCGGAAGCAAAGCTCACTGTATAAGACATTTGTAATTTGACATTTTACCGACTTTTAAAAAGTTGAACGTTATGGCTTCAATGGCTTGTGTGTGTGTGTGTGTGTGTGTGTGTGTGTGTGTGTGTGTGTGTGTGTGTGTCTGTCTGTCTGTGTATCTGCAGCTAATCTCGCAAACTACAGGGCCAATTTGGATGAAACGTCACACATAGGCTGACAGCAGGCCAAGGACCCGAATCCTCAAATAGTTTTCAAATCGGTCAGCGACAAGTTTTTTATTTGAATTAATTTCCATCATTGTCCATTGAAATATTATCGTCAGTATAAAGTCACACCTTATGAACATAAGAATATTACTAACAGCACCTTTAATGGACTGATACTGTCTCCCCAAACGTGGAGGGATAATGACATCACCGGCAGGGTGGCTCTGATCCCCTATGTTTTTTAGTGCGCGTGGGCGTATTCCAGTGTAGTACAGTACAAATCCTCTACAGAGGATTCAGCACCAACAATTTCATGCACTGTGCGTACCACTCTCTCCTGTGCTTTCCATTCAGTACAGTTCAATGGGGATAAGGCTGTGCATAATCTTCATTGAAAAACTGAATGCTATATTCCATAATCATCACTTAGATGTACAGTGTTTCTCTCTCTCTCCCTCTCCTTCTCTTTTTCACTCACTCATTTACTCACACATAAACACGCACGGTCATAAACACACGAACACAAACATGCAAATTCACACACACACACACACACACACACACACACACACACACACACACACACACACACACACACACAACATAGTTGCACAAATATTCTGTAACAGAACCCATCTTGTATGTACCTAAAGTCTGTTCATTCTTGAAGCTGTAATAGACTCTGAAGGAACAATCTCGCTGCACACACCCACAGAATAAGGCTGTAGGCATTGGTTTTCGAAGGCAGCCGGTTGGACTCTGTTCACAAGGGCCGAGATTCATTGTGAGCATATTGGAAGTGACAAGGTCCTTTGAATACACCCAACTATCTCCTAGTGAGTGAGAAGTAATTTCTCAGGGTTGATTCAGTGCAGGTCCACTCTAACCATGGAGCAGATGACAAGAGGGAAGCTGGCTAACTCACCTAAGCCCCACAAAACAGCACCATGTACCAGCATATAAAAATGCTGATGCAAAAGGCCATAGAATTAGATATTCAGATATGGTACACTCAGTCATGTGGGGGGAAAAGTAAAAAAAAAAAATATATCCCCAATTGTCCAAGACATGTTAAAAGGCCAGGAACCAGCCAGTGAGGCTGCAGATTGCTAGGCAGATGTTGTCAAACTTCATTTTTTGTTCAAAAAGAGAAGGGGCAAGGGTCTCCTTCAGATAGAAATACAACTGTCAGCTGGGGGAAACGTATTGTGTGCCACTTAAAGCAATATCTTATCTCTCGACTATACAAGATGACATCAGCTATAGCACCATCACAATCGGAATGCTTTGTCTTCTTTCAGATGAATATCAAATGGAGATTCCTCTGGTAACAAGATGCTAGTAATTAATCTAAAAGGTCTTGAGTGTTTGACAAATCAGGGTGTTGTAGGTGGCCTAGCCACATCCACTGAATGAATCACTTTACATCCCACCATCACTCAGCTGAGATGTCCTCTATTTTAATCAAGGACTGGGGTTACCACAGACCACGGCTGGATTTTGAGGTTTGGATTCAGAATGACACGAATGAGCCAAATCAAAACTGCAAACTGCAGTATTAGCATACCGGGTGGAATGGGGTTATGTATTATAAATGTAATTCACTGAATACCTTATTTCCATAATTGCATTCTGATATAAATAACATACAGATTAGATGCCATGGATCTTATTAGCGTTTTCAGCTCTGATGCAGTAGCCTATGGTTTGCTTTGCTAATAAGAGCTATCCTGGCTTCGATGATTGAACTCTATTTACAGTGAAAACAGGGTACAGTACAAAAACAATGTTTGAGATGAACAAATATGGATATTTGCAGATTGAACTATAATTGCATAGCTATAAACCTGTTTAACAGAGTATGGGGAAAAAAACAAAATGCATCCCGCAAAAAAGAAAATGTCACAGACAGCTGCAGGAATTATTGGAGATTCATATCCAGAGAACAACCTTTCCTCGGGTTTAAAAGCAATGTTTGTTATAGAGTATGCATTCGTTTCAAAAGGCCACACAATAACCTTCAGGCAAGAGTTGTGTGCAGTTACATGGCCTCATATGTCTGAGTGACTGTGAGTCCAACACCTTGAGCCTGGTATAAGGCCAAGGATTGTCTTTTAAGAATAAGAGATCAACAATTTGTTGTCCTTTTAGGATTTTGCACATCAATCAGTGATGCATCTACAGGTGACTTCCTGTAATAGTGGCCTATATTTTTAGACAGTGAGAGTTTGGGGGTGGGGGGTATAGAAGGAGTTAAATATTTAAAAGCTTATCCATAGGCAAAATTGAGATCCAATAAGATTACGACCTAGACTCAGATTTTAAAGGGGACATATTATGTATCTTTTCAACAATTTTATATGACTGCCTTGAATCTGTGGAACATGTGTGTTACGTTTTTTGCAAATAAACTAAACTAAATCTATTTTCGAGCACACTTTCTTCCCTTGTATTGAACACGCTGTTTTTGGTGGGTGTAGCACACACCAAATGTTAAATAAATTATTTCCTTCCCTGTCTGGCTACCCCACACCCAAGAGTAAAAACGTTTTACAAATTGGGCAGTAGATTAGGTAGGCAGTGTTCCTGGCTCCAAAAAGCACAGCTAATTGTTTAATCAAAGCTTGTGTTCCCATTGTGACATCATCGAGGGGAAGCAATTCTCAACAGCTTGTTTAGGCTAGTTAATCTGAAGACTTCAAACCCTGGCTAAATGGGAAGGAGTATATATGAGTCATTTTTCCCCAGTGCCTAAATAACATTTCAGACTGCCAAATCCATACAAAGACTATATAGGCAAAAGTCATTTTTCACAATATGTCCCCTTTAAGTGACAGGATACTGGCAGCAGAATCTCTCCTCATCTATATTCCTCCTCGCCACTCTCTTCAACCTCACTGCACTTACAAATGTAGTGTGCTTCAAAAATACCTATATGTTCTCTATGAAGTTATATAGAAGGCATTCCCCAGACCAACCCCCTTCTCCATGAAACTCCTCATATATAGTCCCACTTCAAATAGAAAATATTTCACTGCTCCAGCTCGAACACTTTACCATTACAGACTATAGAAAATTTTAAAAAATAATAAACAAAGGCTCGAATACACATGGAAACATATTCCTGTTTCTGACACATCACTTCCTTCCTCATCTTCTAACAGCTGTGTAGCTGCTGGGTGGGGAAGGCAGGCAGGCAGAGGGAGCCTTTTAGAGATGTGCTATAGAGATAGCCCCTCACAGATGGTCAGGAGGGGCCCTCTAATTGACACTCTAGCATGGTGATGCTGCACAGGAGATCAATAGGAAGGTAGAGGGAGGCTGCCCTGAGGAGAGGGAATGGAGAGAGCTGGGCTCGGCTGCTCACAGGGGCTGGAGAGCCAAGAAGAGGGTGCTATTACAACGGTGTTTCTCATAGGGGAAAAAAAGATGAAGGCTGGTTCAAGCTTGGTTGGTCTTTGATGGGTTGCTAGATATTGGTCTTGGCAAGTATTCGGTAACATAATATTGTCTTCTTTACTGCAACTTTTTATAACACCAGGGTAAACATCACACGCAAGCACATCACTAGCGAGATATGCTAAAACAAGTGATCCTCAAACAGTTGAAAACATTTTCTAACATAAAATAATCTTTTTTCGGTCTATGTTGTGTCAATACTATGGCTCACTTTTATATTAATGTTGCTGTAAACACCTTAATATTTTCAGTATCATATTGCATTGCAGTGTTGCGGTATATTATTGTGTTCATTCCAATAAACACAGAGCATAAATAAGTGGCCATCACAGGGCAAAAAGATTAAAGGAGTGTTATGCCCCATCTAGGGGAAGCTCAAAGCACAACATAATGTGGACCCTCCATTCCCAGTTCCCAAAACAAACCTCAAACACCTTATTAGATGGTAGATAGATGTAGACAGATAGTGTTTATTAAGTAAGAACAAAAATAACAGGAAGCATAGGCTTCAGAGTGAACCAAGACCAAAATGACAAACAAGCAGTTTAACCAAGGTTTAAATAATCTTACTTAACTGTCTAACTCCTTAACTTATCACAGAAAACAATACAACAGAAAAGGCAGCCCCTCCTAAAGCTCCCAAACTAACAAAAGGCTATCAACTGAAATACAAACAAAGCTGTCAGGTCGGAAATTGTGACTTGAGGTTGCTGTCATCTTGGATGCCAGTTGGCAGCTATATATGGCTGCAGAAGTTATTGTTGAGCCAATCAGCTGCAGACACACCTAAATAGTAGTTTATCAATTAGGAACAGACCATCTATCCTGGGGTGAACACATCCATACTGACGGCTCACACACACCATGTATTCAGACACAACACTGGACTAAACTTCAATAGATTTCCATCTCAGGAAGGTGGCTAGGCTACATTTTAAACAAGAAAGGAGGCTATCTCGTGTTTTTGATACATGTTTTTAATGCACCATGTGAAAATCATTGTTATGGGTGCATTTAGCAAAACATTTAAATCTTGAACATATTTCCTTAATTGTAAGTAAACCTTCGCATGTTGTGTGTTTTTATGAGTCTCCAAAGTTTCGCCATTCCACAGTGTATTCTGTGCATATATTTGCATAAATCTTCACCCACTAAACTGCTAAATGACACCTTAAGGCGCCCCCTCACTGCACAACAGACACAGTCCAACATGATTGCCAGCTGTCACTGTACGGTTGAACAAAAGTGCAATCTTTATATCAGCCTATGTCATACTGCACAATCATAATTGTTCACAGTTGTCACTTTAAACAATTGGCAGAGAGAATTCTATGCTGGTTGACACACAAAGCAGAGCAAGCTGCCATGCAAACTGTCACACTGAAATGAACACATAATGGTCGCAAATGCTTTTATTGCAACTGTTATCTTAGCTAACCAACAATAGAATGTAAGTAGCTAACTAGATCTAGTTAAAACATTAGTTTAACCTACGCACCAGTTTTCATTGTGCTCCATTATTTCCCGTCTAGAATATTTTTTCCACCTTATACTGACCCACATTAAGCTGCATTTTGCACAATATCAGTCCAAAATCCACTACTGTTTTGTTGTTACCTCTGCCAAGGTGCTTATGTTTTCACCCCTGTGTGTGTCTCTGTGTGTCTGTTCGTACCGTATCTCAAAAAGTAATGGCCAGATTACCATGAAATATTATGTGCACATTCATGACCCCAAAAGGAAGAAACCCAATGATTTCAGTGACCTTGACCTTTTATCTAGCGCCACCATCAGGCCAAAACATTCAATTGACTGAATCCCCTGACCCATGTGTTATACAGTCACAAAATTTGTTTCAAAACATTCATGACCCCTAAAGGAAGACGCCTATTGATTTTGATCACCCCATGACCTTTCCTCTAGCGCCACCATCAGCCCAAACTGCAAACAAAATATCTTGAGAGGTAAAGGCCGGATTGCCATAAAATTTGCTGTGCAAATTCATGACCCCAAGAGGGAGAGATCAGTTGATTTTGGTGACCCTGTGACCTTTCCTCTAGCACCACCATATGGATGTTTCTGTCATCTACCCAGTTAATTGTTGAATGTGAAAGTCACAGCAACATGGGGAGCTTGTTAGATCTTGGCAGAGATTGTTCTAGTTGTACAATAATCAGACAGCTTCCTCTTGTCCATTCATTGCAGTCCCATGTGTTATTTGTTTACATTCTGCCTGAGTAACATGTGCTATCATTGGCATTGGCTTGCAGTGCCTGTCCTCCACTGAATGTCTGATGTTCAAAATCCTGACGGTCACCATGGGTGCCCACAAATACTGCCCAAAAACGGACCAACAGAAAACTCACACAGGACAGAAAACAGGGAGTTCAAAACAGAAGCTTGTCCAAGCAATGTGGAAGCCAAAATTGTCTAATTCCCAAGAGCAAAATCGTGCTCTCTCTTCAATAGCAAAACTCCCTGAGGCCCTGGCTAGAACACCCAAATAAGTTCCCTTGGCCTGTATAGCTGTTCCACATCCTCATAATAAAGCAGCCAATTGGCAGTGAGCACCTGAACCTGAGAGGAAAGCCACCTCCTAATGGGAAGTGATTCATAGCATCCTCATGATGTGTCATGCATTCAATATGGTACAATGACATCAACACAGCTCATTCCCAGCTAGCTTTGTGCTGGCCTGGGTCCAGGCCAAGTGATGCCGCATTACAGCTTGACATGATTTAGCTGTTTATTCAACCCAAATATCATTTCTGACATAGAGAAACTTTCCTAGAAACTTTGAAAATGCTGTTAAGAGTGTGTTTACTGATTTTTTAAGTAGTTGTTTCTTTGACGATACCAATTTTCCTTCCTTGCTGTTTCGTGATTGGTGAACTAGCACTATATGCAAATGTATGTATTCTGTTGTTGAATACTGATGAATAACTGACAAATTCCATTGTGTTTAAATCTACACAGCAAGCTAAGACCCAATGGTTATGAGAGATGTACTGCCTCTTACTGTCTTATGGTTACATTGGTGGTAACTGTGAAACCATTATACTGGTTGACGTTGCCTGCCCTGAGTATGGAGTGTTTGCAACTGTAGTGACATTGTGTGGCTGATGCTGTGTTTGCCTCACTGGGCAGACAATTCACAACACATGCTGAGAATTAATTCAGTATTCTGGAATGACTGGCAATGTTAATACGACCACAAAATGTGATAAAGTGATAGTTGCATATTAAATATCATTACATCTAGAATGTGGGATATACTGTATCAAATTGAAAAATGGCATATCAATCACATTGATGAAAATACAATCAAAATGACCAAATACTGCCATATAAACAACATTGTTCTAAAGACCAAAGACTTTATAAACGTTCATTTCATCCCCTGTTTGGGTCATTGTTCAGATGCCCTAGCCTGGTTGTCATTTAATGATGACGTCTTGCTATAGAATGCAGAAGTGATATTCCACTTGTCCCCGCCCCTCGGATATTTTGCCATATAAAACATTAAAACAGCTTGAGAGTTTTTTGGTATTGATAAGTCTGCGTAAAACTATGAATAAAACATAAAATAAATAAATAAATAAAAAACATCAATCTATGCTCCGGGGTGCAATGCACCCCAATGCCTGCCTTTAGCTCTGACACAGCAGACACACATTTTTGCCAACTGCATTAAAAAGTTAATCAAAATAGGAAACTAAGTTTACTTTATTTTAGACATTCTATTTATAGGCTAAACAAAGCTGTGTGCATGATGTTTTGCACCATAGCACCCCCTGGCAGGGCGCTGCCCCTCCGGACCCTACTGCAGAGATGCAGCTAAACAGGTTCTCAGTCTTCTCCAGTGAACTTGTTTAAGGCAAAACTTGGTACAAAAACTATGTACAAATATAGTACATTTAATATTATGTCTACATGAAATATTATATAAATTTAATTATTTCCATTTTCATTTAGGTATGTCACTCTCCTGCAGTTTCTTATACACCTGACCGTCAGAGGAGTCCACCGGGAAAAAAACAGTGAAAAAAAAAAGGAAAAAATTCCCCTCTTTTGCCCACTGACATATGACATGTTTTGACACTCTGATAATAACTGAACAGGAGCAGGGACTTAAACATTTAGACTTTTCAGTAACACTTTGGGATGCACTTGTTGCATGAATAGCAAGATAGTCTTGTTGACAGTTATAATTTATTTTGACCGTGAGAAATGTGTTCAACTTCACAACGATATGATATTATACAACAGCTGACTCTCTGTGGCCATTTGATTTCCCTTTCCTGGGAACCCTAAGGAAACACTGGCATAATTTATCTCTTGAAATATCAAATTTATGACAGCCTCACCAGAGAAATGCTCCAGTTCCATGTTCGGTAAGGGATTTTTGTGTGTGTATATATACACACAAACAAGGCTTATTAAAACATAACCAGAGATCTGCTTCCCTCACTCGCACATATCGTAATATGTTGTTTTGAAGACAAGTCCTTTGTAAAGATGAGGTTGACAACAAGAGAAGAAGAAATGGGCCGTCTCTAAATGATCTGTTTACTTGCATGGAATGCCTTTCTGTGCAGGCTAGTGGAGGGCTAGGATCACTGAACTGCATCTCGGTGAAGATAAATGGGCTTAAATGCGAGAACTAGCCCAGATTCTCCTGCCCTGAAAGAACTGAGGGAGGAATCGCACGCCTCTCAAAAGGAATGAAGAGGCAACAGGGAGAAACCACTGGGGAGTGAGAGGGGATAGAAAATTGTTGACTTACTCTACTGCTCAACGACGGATTCAGTGACTAACATCTCTTATGACAATGAATCCCTACCCTCACATCCTTCACTTCCCATCTTTCACATTTCAACAGTCCTATCCTTAATTCAATTGCTCCTTTTTTCATCTCCTGCAGTCTGCCCTATTGGGAAACAACACAACACTACTTGGTATTCATTACCGTTTCCAGGTTTCCTCCCCATAAACCTTTCGATTTCTACCCATCATCACATGCATACCTGGGGGGCTCGGATTGAATGCGATTCAGAGGCTAGCCTTGAATCCTCAATCGCTAGATGCCATAAACTACATCCTAACTTCTTGGTCTCACAGCAGCCTCAGGCAGTTAAGGCTGCTCTCTGGCTTGCTCACTCTCTGTGGGCTTGCTTAATGGCCCAGAGAAAAGATGGCATGAGGCTAGCCAGACACGTCAGACCCATGGAACGTACGCAAGTTAGCTGGAGAGCCAGCTGGAGAGCTAGCTTGCATGCGTTCCATGGAGTCTGACGAGCCATCTCCAGCCTCCTGTTGACTCTGGCCAGTTATTCCTAATGATCCCTGGCATACTCCAGGTTGCGGGTCAAATACACTTCTTTGTCATCCTTTTCTTTTAGAATGCAAACCGTTAATGCCTGTACACAGACTATAGTGTGTGGCTGTGTGCTAAGGCAGACTACATCCTGAGCCATAGCTGTGTGTACCGGGGGAGGGGTGTCTCCTCAATACAGAGGGCTGCTTCTTCTCAGACACATTGATTTACTGTATCTGTTGAGCTCGACCTGCCTGTCTGTCAGGATTAAGGAATTTGTGGCTTATCAAACATGTACCTCTGAGAGTGCTTCTCTGAACAAAAACACTAAGGGGAGTGGACTGCCCACTTTGCCAACTTTAAACGAAAAAAAAGAAGAAGAAAGATGCTTCACATATCAGTCATGAAGCGAGAAGAAAAGCACACTTCCCTAATGTTACCCCTGCCTATCTCAGATCTTTACAAGTACATAATTGCTATGTGAGGTTTTAGAAGACAGCATAACAATGCAATCTCAAATGAGACAATCTTTGAATGGAAAGGAGAAGGGATGTTGTTCGAGAAGAAAGATGTCTCTCCCTGGAAAAAACACTGACTCTGCCGCTATTCATGTCACAATTCAAACATCAGTTTTCACCGCATAGCCTTCACTGACTCCCCTTCACACTGTAACAAGTCTTCAGGGGCAGGAGAGAAGGATGGCTTTGACAATTTCACAGAGAACTAAGCTTGACTCCTAATGAGAACTTCAATTTTCCGTCGGTAGCAAATGTAACCATTCATTTCCTCCATCACAATCACTTCCTCAGAGAAGCAAGATGACAAAGGCCCTTATTAAGACTTAGCCTTCTCAGTGATGTGCACAAATAACTTGAATGACCCTTATAATTCCCACCCTTTTTTCTTTTCTTTTTTTTTTTTTTATAATGAATGTATGACAACAATGCATCCAAACAGGATGAAGCCAGCAATCTTCAAATGCTGTTATGCTGTGTTGTTTTGCTCTGATTAAAGTCCAATCAAAACAGGTAACATATACTTATTCAAAAGGAAATCAACTATGATGTTATAATGGATGAAATTCCAAGTTTTTTACCACTCAATTCATGTGTGAGATATTACCACTCTACAACTATCAGATAACAAAGAGTGCATTTCTTTCTTTCATGTTGTACTGCAGATGTGGAATGGTGGCATCATTTCAATTCAGCAGTCTGTCAGTCAGTAGGTCTGTCAACAGTTAAAGTGCACAGATGATCAAATCAGTGCCAGGTTTTCGAAAACCAATCAAAAGATAAAAAGAAAGATTAGATTTGATTAGATTAGATTCTTTTAAAATGGAAAAATGCTCACGTTAGAAATACATAGCCATGTTTTCAACAAGAATATTGGTTACATAAATATAATTACAGTGCACACTTTAAAGTGCACACTTTTATAGTATGTTCACTCAAAAAGAGACTTTGTAACAGGGTATTTTTCCATTGTCATTCACAGCTTCATCTCATAGATTCAAGACTCTCCACCTTGTTGGATCTCCTCATGGACATCTCCATTTTCCACTTAATCAGGTGCTAATTAATTGAGACATCCACAGAAGCCCATTTAGGGTTCATCTTTTCTTCTCATTCAGAAGAAAAGAAGAGAGAGCATAGCCTATTATGTCTAATGACGACATATTCAGGAAATACGATGGTCAAATAGGCTAATTGTAATTTGTAAAAAAAAAAAATAAATAAAAAAAAAAAAATACATTAAAAAAATCAAGGTCATGGCCTATAGTTTTTTTTTAGGATGACATTGACTAAAAGTCAACTCTGCTTATTGCTGTCCAAATTCCTCTGATTGGTGTAAGCTTGTCATTGTAACACAGTCCCCGAACATCAACTCCCGCACAGCAAATGTAAAACAGGGCGATGCTCATGAATATGAAAACAGCTTCTTATTCAAAGACTAAAGCCTGCGTGATGGGCTATGCATGAATGCATGAACAGGTGTAATGTATTCTGTCAACATCTGACATGGCCATTCACTACTAAGAGTTTCAGTGGTGTATTAGCATGGTCAGATAAACTCAGTAAAATGATGTATCCAAAATATGAACTGGAATAGTGAAAGTGGTCCTGAGAGGGAAATCCCACCCATTTTAAAGAATTCACATGATGTCATTCCTGTGCCCCATGGACAGTTCAGTCAATATGTGTGAACATGCACCACTCTCTCTCCTAAAGGTAAGAACCTCAGATGTGTGATGTCTCCAGTATATCAGATCTGGGGCACCTCCATAGACAGTGAATGACTGACTTTGTTGGCCCATAAAACAAGTAATACCTGCCTTGGCAACATATGGCACTTTTCTACTGCATGGTACCGGCTCAAATCAACTCGACTCTACTCGCTTTTGGTATCAGGTACTTCGTTTTCCACTGCATAGTACCCCCGTCAATGACCCGCCCTACTCTGCATCTGATTGGCTAGTACTCATTGCCTTCCAAAAAGGAAAGATGCCATTTTTGAATACCACAACAGCACTAAACTCTCTCTTTTTCCACCTAAACGGTTCACTAAAATATGTTTCTGACAATATTTTAGGTGAGAAATAGGATATGCAATTGCTGGATCTTAATTAATACAGTATTTGATCTGCAACGCCTAGTTTGACAGTTTGCTCTGACTTTTGTGAGCCATGTGCACCAGAGCGCCTGTACGTTCAAATACAATGCAAAACCAAATGTAGAGGCAGTGCGTTCAAATACAATGCAAAACCAAATGTAGAGGCAGTGCGTTCAAATACAATGCAAAACCAAATGTAGAGGCAGTGCGTTCAAATACAATGCAAAACCAAATGTAGAGGCAGTGCGTTCAAATACAATGCAAAACCAAATGTAGAGGCAGTGCGTTCAAATACAATGCAAAACCAAATGTAGTGGCAGTGCGTTCAAATACAATGCAAAACCAAATGTAGAGGCAGTGCGTTCAAATACAGTGCAAAACCAAATGTAAAGGCAGCGCGAATGCATACAAAGTCAACTGAAAGACATGAACAGAGGCGAACAGATGCAGCTTTGCTCGAGGTGGCGCGAGAAATTCACCAAAACGTTGTTTCACCTAAACACAACACTTCTTAGCTTACACAATCTTGTTATAACTAAGATTTGCTGAAATATATAATATTACCAAAAATAAAACCAAAAAGTCGAGTTGAGCCGGTAGCATGCAGTGGAAAAGTGCCAAACAGAACACTCAGAACGTGTAATTGCCTACTGTGTTGTGATGGAGGAAAATTATACTCAACTCTTCACAATACCCATTTTTATGTTTTATAATATAAAATAATTATTTTTCTTTCACTTCTATTACACTCTATATAACTAACCTCTATAGAGATGGCTCTCAAGTTACCGGTGGGGTAACATAGGAAGCAGGGGAAATAAATGTAATTTAACCCTGTGTGGTCACTACAGCC
>OMKL01153355.1:5018-27867 GCA_900302295.1 Parasudis fraserbrunneri | reverse complement strand
AGGTGATGGGGTCACAAAATCAATAGGATTCTTCCTCTTGGGGTCATGAATGTACACCGCAAATTTGAAAAGATTTGGATGAAAGCTGTTCGAGATGCACTAATTCTAAAATTGAAAGTTTGGCCTGATGGTGGTGCTAGAGAAAAGGTCATGGGGTCACCATAATCAAGAGAGTTCATCCTTCTGCAGTCATGAATGTGCACCGCAAATTTGAAAAGATTTGAATGAAAGCTATTTGAGTTATCACATTCACAAGTAGGATATGAATGTTTGGCCTGATGATGGCACTAGAAGAAAGGTCATGGGGTAACCAAAATCAATAGGCTTCTTCCTCTAGCTGTCATGAATGTGCACAACAAATATTAGACCAATCGACCTTATAGTTTGCGAGATCTGCTGCAGACACACGGAGGGATACACACACCGAACCGATTACATGATAATGATAATAATAAGAATTAAGCATTTGTTACTCACAAATGTGAGACTTGTAATAGGGATAATATCTCACATCTAATATGACAATCCATTGTAAGTAGTAATGATGCTTTATCCTGCAGAAAACAACAACTGAGATTTAATATCTCTGAAAATTACACTCTATAACTTATAGGTCTATTACACAGAAAATGTTATGGGACCAAAAACGTTGAAAACACGTTCTTCTTCCGTTTCCCCCATTTTTATTACTTTTTCAATCTGCATTTTTATTCTCACTCTATGCATTCATAACACGCAAATCTTATATGGTTGTACTTCCTTATCAAAACTTTTCAAATTGTGAAGTTGAAAAGCCAGATGATGCTCACCCTCTCTATCATAATACTTTATTTCACCCTCATTTTGAAAACCACATTTGCTTCATGTGCAATATCTCTGTGTATAACAGACCTGATGTGACTGAAGGCTGTTGGCAGTGTAAATCAATCATACTTGGCAGATTGCTAGACACTATTGCACAGGAATGTGGGGGTGAAATGTAATCAAAGCCAAGAGTTTTGGACTAAATTCTATAATATATCCATACCTAAATGTAAAAAGGTCATGAAAAACTTTGCATTTATATTCATAAATATTTGATATTTGTAACCAACCTGAAGGTTACATACATGGTATTTATTGTACATTTTATATACATGTTTCTTTTCCCATAGTTCAGTTAACTATTGGTGCCTTTCTGTTGTGGTGTAAACATATCAATTTCTCCCTGTTTTTTCACCCATGCCACAAGTTGAATTTCTTGGACTCTTGGTGCATATGCAACTTTCTCCATCACAAACATTTTCTTGGACAGTTCCAAAATATGTGAGTATGATTTGCATCTGTGTTTGCAGAACACCACAATCTTAGGGAACCAGATGGCTAGTTGCTGTCTTATCAAGCAGGCCTGGCATTTAGGTATCCCTCCCAGGATTTCTGCTGATATAATACACATAGAATCTACATCTTGTAGAGTTGTGATATCTAGAGTGTACTGTATGGCACCGGTCAGAGTTGGCCTCACTAATCACATCCCAGTTAACATCGACAAAGGCCATGCAGAACTGAGAGAGATGGATTACACCAATTCACTGACTATGGATTATCCTTCAGCACACTATACAACCTGGCAGTGGTACAGAATGGTGGAGATGGTTTCCCAGAAAACATTGTTGAGAAGGAAGATGAACGAAGTTCGAGATGTGAAGGGGGGAGAAAGAGGTAAGAGAATGATCAACTGTTAAAACTCCAGATCAACTTCATTTCTACATTAATTAGCTTCTTAATTCATGTTTATATTTTAGCTTGCAATAGGCATTTTGTTACAGTTGCACCCTCAAATTACATTTAACCCTTTTGTAAACCCTTTCTGATGGTTTCTCAGAACTCTATTTTAGAATTATACCACTCTATAGATTTCAATGACCAGTTGCAGAATCAGAATCAGATTGAATCAGAATGTTCAATTCTCAAAATTTGAATCTCATATGTGAGACTGTATACCTGCAAGGGTTAAAAACTGGAATGAATAAGCCTCTCATCCCTGCAACTCAATATAGATTGCTCAACTAGCAATATAGATCATCAGAAACCGTTCAATCTCTACTTTCATTTGAATTTGAGCTCTAGAAATTTGAGCCTAGCCTGACTTTGCTTGTTATATTATGACATCTAGCCTACAAAGCCTTTATGTATGTGTTGAGTCTAAAGGGTTAAAAGGATGGATAAGAGTTTGATTTGTTGGCAGGTGAGCACTGACGGCTCATTGATTAAGAGAAATAGACCCAATTACCTAGTGTTACTCCTGGATACCCCTGGATGAAGCATCTCCTCTTCATCCATACACACACACACACACCTCAACTAACCACCTGGCACTCTCTAAGCCATACTGGTTCAGCGTTAATTAGGATCTCTCGGCAATGAGAATAGATAGTGTTGCGGGGGAGAGGCAAAGTTGCTTAGTCCCCATAAAAAGACTTCAACTTGAGCTATGAAAAATATCTCAAATATACTGTAGTTAGTCTACTGCAGAGGTTATGTAGACTCTTTATCAACATCAGTTCTTTATCTTTATCTAAACACTTGACAGGGCGGCTATACGATGTTACGGTGGATCAAAAAATCTGCCAAATAAGTTGACCGCTAGTTTCTGGAGATGGCTGGTGAGAGGGAGAGGGGGTGAGAGTGCATTTTAATTAAGAACCTTCAGGGCTTTTTTATGAGAATGGTTGCATACTAGTTCTGCTGCCTGTGCGCTATCCTAATGGAGTGAAAAATGGAGGTGTCATGCTGTCACACCTGTGGGTATAACTAGTTTTACACTGTTGTGGGGAGAAACTAATATTCTTCAGGATGCCAGACATCTGGAGTAGACACATAAAATACTGTGATGTGCTTGTCCTACTTTCCATCCTATTGTGCTGCTGGTCACTCACTAATCAAGACACCCCTTTATCTCTACCATGGTTATTTATCTGAAAGTGTTTAGGATCTCCTCTAGATAAGATAAAATAGGCTTATACTGTAGTTTCAGTTATGACTATCTTTTTCATTACAACATGTGTTTTAAGACAATATCAAAGGAACAGCTTTGAATAATCTGATCACAGAGTATGCAGCAGTATTTCAAAGAGACACAATTAACTGGAGGTTTCACCCATGCTACACGCATTAATGTTTATTATGCTGCTGCTATAAATTTGAGATTACCCAATGGTGATTCATTTCAGACATGTATGTCACATTAGCATAGCAAGCAGGAGAGAGGTGGGTGGTAATGGGCTGTGTTCTTATTCCCATGTGGCGAACAGACAGTCCGACCTGTACGCGTGAGACAGTTTATTACAATCACATAAAACAGTTTTAATATCTGCCCTGAGTCTCTTCACCGGTACTGTATGTCCTCTGGGCTTAGAGGTGTGTGTGTGTGTGTGTGTTTGTGTGTCTGGAGGGGTGTCCTGCGGAGGAGCTAGGCGATGGGTGGGAGAGAGGCAGAAGGGGGATAGAATCTCATTATAACTGCATTTTTATTCTCGTCATAGAGCCATATTGAATTTTTTTTTCCAAATGGTGACTTTTATAGACCCCTCGTCGTCTGGCCGGATTGGTTTTTCCTGGCGAGTACTTATTTCATGTAATGATAGTGCTACAACCAGCTTTGTCATCACCCATATTTCATGGAGGGATACTGAAGAGAGGATGCATACTGTGTGGACTTCATACGGCAGGATGAGGCAGGAGAGATTAGGAAATGACAGTTGGGAGAAGAGGGACTGGCTGTGGGAGGACTATAGAACTTGAATAGACAGCATGACAATTCCCATTAAAAATCTACATTCTTGAACGGTTATTTAGACGGTAGGCTACACCTTACTGCCATAGAATGTTTAATAATGTTGTCATGGAAATTGGCATTAGATTGGTGCATGAGACTCTGATAGCTGATGTGTTACGGTGTAGCCACGGCATCATTTGGCTGTACACTCCAGTGGCTAAGTCCCATGAACTGTCCACTCACGAAACAAAGCTCATTTATATGACATTATAAAAAGTGTATGGCAGCCCTATTAGGTGTACTGAAGGAAATTACCCTGATACGGCCCGAAGAGGGCCCTTTCTATCCATTCTCATTCTGCTGGGAAGACCTTGTGGGGAGGTTACGGCAAAAGGCGGTGATGTGGCTTTGAACTTGTTGCCCTTCCCTTGATCCTTAACAGATCGTGATAAATTGTCGTTTCTTACTCCTCCCCCCTCTCTGGTTATATTCCCTAAGCTGACCCTGTATTTACAGCGACTCCCCGTTGAATAGTAAGTGCGGCACTGATGATGGAATTGGCCTCGAGGAGCAACGATAATATGGCCTTGAACTTGTCGCCCTTCGTGGTAAATCAGTTGTCGTCACTGACTCCTCCCCCTCTTGGCCCTTAGTGCTGACACTGTATTCATTAGTGACTCCACATTGAATAGTAAGTAGGGTAGCCTAGTGAACAAATAGTATCCAAGATACTTAACTCCCACTCTCTGGTTCGATAATGATGAAAATATTAAACAAACCTCACTCAGTTTAAACATCTGTTGTCCACCAAGTCTTTGTTCTTTATGGTCACCTCCCTCCCTGTGTCGCGCATGCATGCACACGCACACATTCTGTACGCATGCTCAGAGTTGCATGCTTCAGTTATGAGTGGTATGCGATAGCTTAGAGCCCAGATTGGCCCTGAGAGCATGGGAGATCAATTAATGTAAAGATCAGTCAGTGTAGCTCCTCAAAGTGATCCTGGCTCCCCCATTCCCTCAGGGTTGGCTTCCCCCTGGCTCATTCCTATATGCTCATCAAGTCAGCAGTCTCAGAATACATCACTCTACAGAATACACCCCCCCCCCAAAAAAAAAAAGAAAAAAAAAGAACAAAATACAAAATAAATAAATAAACTGTCACTGTGGGGTGCATGTGTGCATAGCCAGGAAGGGGTCTTCTGTACTGGTCATCAACACAACTGTCCTTGGTACTGAACTGACCTGCAAGGCTATATTTCTGCCTTGTTTTTGTAGTGTTGTGTACCTCTGACACTTATCCTAATGGACTTAAGAACAAATCTGTATGGAATGCAATTTTGAATAGGCAAGTGCTCTAATAGTAATACTAACGTGTTATAGGCTGGTAATTGTATATTACTTGAATTAATGAATACATAAATAACTAAAAAATATGACACCCAATCGCCATTATATGGTTTGTGCCATATAATTGGTTTTGCACAAAGTTTTGCACCCAAAACAATGAACGAGCGTTATCTTCCGGGTAGTTCGACGGCATCGGAAACACTTTGCGAGGAGAAAGGCGGATCCCCCTGCATTACTTTGCCTGTTTGGAAGTTCTTTTGAATCTTTTTGTCCGTCCGCCCTCTGCGTCCCCCGAGTCCTAATAACCCTAACAAAAACATTCTTTAGGTTTTTTTTGCCTGTTGCTCAGTAAAGCCTTGCAGACCTGCCTCGGGAGGAGTTTGACAGATCCGGCCGGATAACTTAGCCCACTGTTGACAGCTGCCTGAAAACAGGGAAGCCACACAGCACAGCCAACTGCTTTTTTCAACACAGGAAAATGGGAGATAAAGACTTGATGTGGGCCTTGAAAAATGGGGACCTTGACGAGGTTAAAAACTTTCTGGTAAAGGTAAGACCATTATGAGAAAGTTGACTATTTTGTCACGTTGTCTGCAATAACGCGAACACTACAATTTTCTGGCAACTGGCTAGCTACTGCCTGACTGCTACGCTATCTTGCTAACGTTAGCTAACTTGCTACTAGCCAGCATGGGTAACGCCATTTGAAACGCTGGAAGACGATTTATATCATTTAGCAATTCCATATGTACCTTAAATCCTTCTAGTGTGGACTGTGTATTATATAACGTTAAGAGACTGTATTCAGTATCTAGAGCGCAAGATAAGTTAACGCGTTAGCAAAGCGACGTGCTTTAGCCAGCTAAGTTAACACCGGTGTCTGGCTGTGGTGAAAGAAGTATGTTAGTTGGCAATCTAACTTGGTTAACTTAGCCAGCTCTCGTGCTAACGTTACTGGGTTTGATGCTGTCTGTGACTGCAAGTGTGCAACAGCTTGTTGCGTTTATCCTGCCCATTGCAACACGCAAGGACAGTCTAGTCAGTTAGTATACTAGCCAGGGCTACAATGTCGATATGGTGTAACTAACGTTCAGTTAACGTATAGCTATCTCCATTGCTAAGAATGCAAAGACTCATGGAACATATGTTGGCAATTTAAAGAAAATGTTTGCTAGGGTAGCAAACCTTCTGCTAAGTTAAGCTAACTGCTAACGTTAGCTAATCGAGCATACGGGCCCGGGCTCAGACCTGTGTGGTGGGCGGGGGTCCTGAGCTGTTGAAGCGGTAGAAGAGTTAATCAAGGCCTAACCCAGCACCTACTTAACCAGCGAACTTGTCCTGTTTGAATTATGTTGTTTGAAGAGAAACTGCATAACATCAACCTAACTTAGCACCAGGCCACAATAACCGCAGAGTAAAAATGTAAGGCTTCACTCTTTGTTCATTCTGTACACGTTAGCTATACGAGCTAGCTAGTCACAAAAGCAGGCAGTCTGTTGCTGCTAATGCTAGCTTTGCTTACAGAAATGGCCTCCATTTAGACCATTCATTGTTGTGGGTACAGATTCATAGCATTCACTGTGTCTGTTTCTTACAAAACAGCAACTGCTTGGTTGGGCATTATTTGTTGAAACGTGTACCCCCTCATATAGCTTGCTTGCCCGCCCAGCCGTTAAACGTTAATATTTCAGTCTTTGTACTCAACATCACAATGATAATGAAACCCCGCCTGTGGTTTTGAACCTAAACCAGACTCGACAAATGCGCCCCGAAACGGTTATGTGGGCTAACCAATAATGTCAGGTTTCCTGTTTCTAAGCAACATGTAGATTATGGTTATTTGTGTAAAGCTGCACCAGGTAGTTTTGAGAAGAACATTACTCCTACAATAACTAGTTACAAATGCTTCAATGATGTTTATAATCTTGACACAAATCCCAAAAAAATCAATGAACCAACATTGCATTTAGGAGATTATGCTTTATATGGTAAAGGTGGTGGGAGGGTAGGAACACCACAGCCAAAGAGACCATTTCTAGTTTCAAACAATGCTCCAGGGATCCAGTTTTTCTCATGTTACACTTAATGTATTCAATACTAAAGATATACTTTATTTAGATTTCTCAGAGGTTGCCCCCCCCCCAACAACAACTACCCGATGCAGTTTTAAACGAAGCCTAGTTGACTGAAATTATTGCTCAGTCAATAGATTGTTGTATGAAGAGCCCAGATTTCTGAAAAATTGAGGGGAAAGTCAGGGCCTAACTGACCTACATAGTATTCAAATTACCAGCAGGCCTACCTGTATGGCTGTTATAATCAGCTTCAAGTGAACTGGTGTGGTCTCGTGGCTTCCTGTTTAACTGCTACTTTCATTGGCTAATTTGGAATAGTTGGTGATGGGTGAGTAGGCCTAGGCTGTTATGATGAGGCTTTTTGCTATACAATATGGGGCAGTGCCACAGCTCATTGGTAGATGCTAGATCACATGGGGTCATCTGCATTTAAGTGGGGGTCATACGTTTTTGGCCAAGCTGCAAAGCCACAAGTCGTCATAATTTCACCTTAAAAGTTGTTTATAAACCTATCCCTAACCCTGACCTTAAATGAGCACTCCAACATTTTGGGAAATACACTTATTTGCCATCTCCCCCCGAGTCAGACAAGAAGATTTATATCAGTTTCATCTGAGTGTGTCCAGTAGCCCCAGAGAGAGGTCCAGGTGCATGCTAGCCTAGCTTAGCACAAGGACTGGAAGCAGTAAGGAGGAGCTAGCCAAGCTCTGTCAAAAGTGAAGAAATATAACTTCCAATAACTCCAAAACGGACTCACAGAAATTAAATTGATATCAATCTTCTCATCTGAGAAGAATGTAAAAATGTTCTTCCGGGCCATAGAGATTATAGTGACCAATTATAGTGATCAAAATGATCACGGGTATTAGTATTATTGCGGTGTTGTTAAAATGTGCTGAAAAGGTTAAAAAAAAGTACTAACACACACACTGAAATCATTTCACCAAGTTTTATATTGAAAACCACAAATAAAATTAGCAGCACTATGCACTTTTTGTTTGCATAAACATTAAAATATGAACATAGCCACAATTTTGCCCCTTAATTTTACTTAGTTCATGCACACTTCTACTTCATTTCTATTTAATGCAATTCTTAATTGAGCTTAATCCTTATTTAATAATGTGGTTATTTTATGGGGTTATTAAGGTGCATGAAGGGACTTCATGGGCTTGTTGTTTGGCAAAAAATGGAAACGACTGAATTTAATTAAATCTTCTGTAACATAGCCACTGCCGAACGTGTTATCGTGTGCAATGGGCGAATAGTCTGTAGACACACAACACATAGTAGGCCAGAGCAGCAGAGCAATGTGTACTGTTTTTACAAGAGTAATGTTACCGAAAGCTTCAGTTTACATTATTGATAAGCTATTAGCAAGTTAGCCAGACAAACCATGACATTTTCTCCCATTCCGAAGTCCCCACATCATGCATTCAGCTAGTTAACTTATGTTAACGTTACCTTGTATTCGCTATAAAATAGTGGGTGATGACTCATAACATTCGAAGTGTTGCCCCCTTTCGTAGCAATTTTCTTTCTGCATGTTCTGCAGACAGGGTGACCATCTTTGATCAAGTTGCCCTCAGCACTCTTATAAAAACCAAAATACGACCACACTTCAGACTTAGTCCTCTTAGAAGGCTGAAAAATCTCCGGAGTGCTTCCGCCATGTTTTCATTGACTCAAAACAAACACACATTCAACGTTGCCAGCTGCGCCTGTGTCTGGGAGACTGTTGCTAACTTTGGTTGATGCTGGTCAGTCTCTCTGGACAGTCTCTCTGGACAGTCTCTCTGGACAGTGTTTACCGTGAGTTTTCAAAGCGCTGTAATCAAACATGGCTTTCATGATAATTACAATTTGAAACATTTGTACTAACCGTCTGGAATTTTACCGTGGTTATCATTAAAACCGGTAAACGTTTCATTCCTACCGGGCTGTGGGATCTAGCATCTACCCAGCTCATTGGTCATGGTTGTAATTTAATGATTACCAGGTGATTTACGACCAAGATGTCTGTGATCAAGTTCTGTGAATATAGGACATCCTCACAATTACAGACATGCAAGAATAATACTAAATGCACTGATGTTGGCATAAGTTATCTCATTTAGGGCCACCACTCATTGATCTAAGCTCATTATTATTTATTTTTGCACCATTTTAAGTAGAAATAGGTTGCAGCCTCAGATGTTGCCATTCCAATTACATAGATGTATTTTCTTCCTCTTCAAAAGTGTTTTCTCATTTCTGATGGTCCTACAGCTTATTTTATTATCTACTTAGGGCTGAAAATACACAGCTGTAGTCTTTGCCTTTGGCCTTTTACTCAATAGAGACTATTAAAATTGTGTCAGTAGTTGGAGGTAACATTTTAAAAGACGCATTAAGAGGAGTTTTAAGAATAGATTTTCATCAACACCCCTAATGGATTCAGTGGGATTGGTTGTAAAATGAAAAAATGGAATCCAATTTTCACTGTGTTGACCTTCAGGGGAGATGGTATTGAATTTAAGTGAGTGACAGATATAGGCAGACTGTGTTGCACCATAGGTTATTATATTTATACATTTATTTCTGACCATGCATTTTGATCGAACGAGAGGTAGTCTATGAGTGTTGTATGGACACCACATGAATGTGTAACCACATTCAGACCACACTTATCCCATTCATATTTTTCATAAGGTTTTAGGACTACGCCCCAAATGGCAGGAATGCCAACTTCACAGCCTTTCTAAATTGTGTCAGACACCCAGTGTGTGTTACTATGTAATAGGGCTGTCAGTTGTCCCTAAGAATACCATTTGAATATGAATAGGCTGAAATTAGGCAAATCTAATTCTAATATTAATTATAACATTTACATTTCATTACCACATCAAAGCAGATGCAAAATGCTTACAATTAACAAGTTAATTTTGTGTTGTACTTTCCTGTTATGGGTAGTACCAATAGGAAACTATGATTAGGCATTAGGCTGTGCTTTGTAACCTACTTATTGGCTTGTATTGCAGGCAAATCTTTCCAAAATCATGAAAAGGGACAAAATCACAGATGCATTTTCAGTCGAACTTATATCAATAATATACTCTTTTTTTAAAATATATATTTATTTTTTATTTACATTCAAGTTTGGTAGTTGGTATTCAAATTCATAGATAATTTCTTTTTCAAATTCAAATATTGAAATTAATTCTGACAGCCCTATTATGTAACCCTTTGAGTTGTTAGTTTTCTTTGATTGATTGATTGATTGAGATTCTTTATTAACAAAACAACATACTTCAACATACACCGGTACAGTTTACACAGTACAGAACAGTTCAGTATGAGGTCTGCTAATCGGATAAAAACCCAAATAAGTCTTTCAACTTGTTTAAATTGGGGTCCTTGGTACTCAATTCATGGTGTCTCAAACATTTCTTCAGAATTCTATTTCGGAATTCCAGAACTCTATTGGTTTCAATGATGAGCAGCCATTGCGGAGAGAGAGTGAGCGAGTGAGATAGAGAATGTGTGTAATCAGGCACTAGCGACAGTATAGTGGTGTCTCTGTCTCCTAGTCGAGAGCAACATAATCACACTTGCCAGCAGGTCTGGAGAACCAAGCCTGAGAGATGAATGGGATTCAGTGCTAAGGTGTTCATTGCAACTGCCTGTCTGTGAGGAGGAAGCTCTCCGTAAGCCTATCAGAGCGGCGAGCATAGCAACACTAGCATTATCCGAAGCTTGTCTGGAACCCCTCCTAAGCTGGGCTGATTATCAGGCCAGTACAGCTCTGCACCAGGCCCCTGCTCATCCCCTCCCCTGATGAGCTTGCTGGCTTTATCAGATCTGCTGCTGGTGGCCCACACAGAGGAAACGGATAGCCAAGCTATCTCTTGTCAATGCCAGATCAGGTGTTTCATAGAAGGGTCTTGTGTAACAAGATAGGTTGCACCTTTCTCACTGGAGCTCAAAGCAGATTCTATAGCTATGTTCACCTATGGGGTTCTAATGCCTGGTTAGCAAGTACTTTTTGCCTTTCCCATCTCCGTCCTGTTGGCTGTAATGAGAATAGTGGGCACTGACAGGCACCCCAGCCTGCCCACTGTGATTGACAAGTCTTTGTATCGGGTATTGTCACCAGAGGGCTACCTGGATGGTCTGCACAATAGGGACTGAGCAAAGAGTTCTATTATATGTCAGGACTGAAGAGGGGGGAGCTTTTGACTGTGTCTGCCATAGACGTTGAATTGATGGAACGGCCATTTCCATTCTAATCTACATTACTGAATGGTAATTTGGCTGGAACACTTCAAAATGGCTGCCATCCAGTGTTTGTAATCGCAGCCATTTATTACCAATAAATACATAAAATTGATAACCAAGCATAAGTCTGCAATAGCTACGACTGCGTTCGCGCATGTATCCACACGTGCATGCATGCACACCCTCACACAAACAGTTGACCTCCATGCCAAAGTTTAGCCTCCTAGGGCAAAAACTGGGCGCTAGAGGGTGGGGACACTTTTATGGACCAACCAACCAACAGAGCAAGCTATAGAGCTGCTGGTCGCAGCTAATAAATATAATACTTAATAAGCTAAATGATTAAATACAGTAATAAATGGCACTGTTTGTAAACACAGAAATCATTTGTTGGTGTGTTTGGTGCATGATAGTCAGAAAGCTGATGTGTTACCATGGCAATAGCATCATTTGAATGAACATTACAGTGGCAGTGATCAACCTTTCCAACTTTCTGAGCACACTCCTATGCAGGAAGTTGGACGACTTTCCACTGTCAAGCAAACGGTTTTGCAGGCTGTGACGTACAGGCGTAGAGACAGCTTTTTTAGCGACGCTACTTTTGAGACGGTGCGTGAGCATTGGAAGGGGGAGGGAGCGCTGGCGTGCTTCATCTCTTGTAAAGATGTTGTTTTTTAACTCTTAAAGAATGGGTCAAATTAAGATCAGCCGTGCAGAAATTACATGTGGACAGTCCTTGCATATTGGAAATTCTTAAATAACCTAAATACTACTTAAATAACCAGGAAGAGCGGAGGATGATGTCTAAGAAGTTTGATATGGATTGAATCGAGCTTTCCGTGTGAGAATTGTGTTGCCATATTAGAATGGGAGACCACCTAATACCCTTCATATACAACACAGCATATCTTTTGTGCAATCTGGCAACCCAGAAAGAAAGCGATTCACGCAAATTTCTCTCCACCTACTGTGAATCATTTTCTTTTTTAACCACTACATGTTGCTGCAAGTTGTTTAAATATGTATAGCTGGTTAAGGACTGGGGGAGTTTGGCTGGGTTTCTGTCCTTGATGCATTTGCAATTGAAAAGTAAGTGGTCTACAACTGGAACATGGCAAGTCAAGATATTACCCTAAATACTTAAAACTTAAATAACCACTCCAACTTCTGTCCATCATCTACCCAGAATAACGCAGGTTTTTGCTTTTGCATTTCATCAAACAAGGGAATCCTCAAATCATCATATGAAGTACAATGGAACATGAAATGAAATGACATGTTTGGTTCCACTTGCACAGTTACAAACCGCTTTAAGTCCCTTGATGTGGTCGTAGCTCAATCTAAGTCCCCCATCATGCCCTCCACCGGTTTTATATAGTTCAGTGCCCTCCACCGCCTACCCCCCACCCCCCACCTCAAGCATGTTCATGTGACAGCTTGGGCCTCCGACGTCAATGCCCACAAACTGTGATCTCTCTGCCGTTTCGCTGCCATTTTGAAAGCATTCTAAGTGGACAGGGAGCTGGCGGAGTGAAAAAATATGCTTCTTCCGGGTTTTATATAGTTCAATGGTTTACACCTTGCCATGAAGTGATCCACTGGCAATTCCCGAAGAGGTCACTGAAATCAATGAACATGTGACTTGGTATGAATATTTGCTGGATCAGCGTTTCCCACATGTTCATAGGTTTTTTTGTGATGGTGGCAAGTTGGGACAGGCAATATACACAGGTGAGCAGTGGAATGACTCTGTGCAAGACAAGACATGATTAAAAGATAATGCGTTTTGGAAATCTCCTCAATTGAGAAATGGGTCCTTTACTGATAATGTGAAAATGGCAACATTAGCTCATAAACACAACTACCTTTTACACAGAAAAAATACATTACACTGAATAATATTACTGTATAGTTTGTTTATGCTTCAGAAGTATGATATTTAGACCTGGTCCTCAAAATGAATGGAAGTGGATGAGGAGTCTGACACTTGGAAGCAATGGTGGTGTTGACTGTGGACAACAGGGACAGCAGTGGTCGCTAGCTTACTTGTAGATGACCTTAGATAGAGGTTAGACTGCTGAATTTTGACAAGTTGTACTAAGGTGAAATGACCCTTTAAGGTGCATTTTATAAACCTGTTGATGGAGGTTAATATAGTCATCCTGATGGTAAGAATGGTTACAATAACAGTTGTACTAAACACTCAACATATGATACCATCGAAGTTGTGGAGTACGCACAGCGATATCATTTACAATCCCTGCAAAACATGTCAACAAGAATTAGTTTTCAAGGGAATTAATTAACCATGTCGCTGTTGGAATAAGAAATGGGACAGGCGAGGATTAGGGGCAAGCAGGGCTGGGCGATATGCCCAAAGTATCGTATCACAGTATTTTTTTTAATTCGTTTTGGTATTTGGCAGTATATGTTTTCCAGTACAAATTACAATGTGTTATGACATCTTTTTTGTGTCTTTATCTTATGATACAATTGTCATGGTCCTCTTTTACTTCTTAATACAGATGCAAGGAATCTTTTTTTTTAGTAACTTAAAAACATACATACGTATGTGTGTATGTATGTATGTATATATATATATATATATATATAAAATTTATTAATTTTTTCTATTATTTTTCTATTATGTTTTTCTACTATATGTATATATCGTGGACGACAGTATAGTAAAAGCCCATACGTTTGCATGGATCCATGATGGTAAACCTTCATAGTCACTAAACCTCCCTGCCCTATGTGTAAGCTACAGGCCAGGCCAGGTTTGAAACACAGCATTGTGGAGTCAGGTGGAACAAAGTGATCCTTTCCACAGCGTGGGTGTGGTTCCTCCATTGACTTATGTGAAACCGGGGGTTCCTCCCACTTGTTTCCCTGCAAACACTGTGTTGGCTGGGAGGAAAAAGAATAGAGCTTCCCCCCCGAGAGCTCTCTCTCTCCTCTCGCTCACTTGTTCCCGTCTCCCAGTGGACACAAGACTAAGCAGGTAAACTGTTATTCTCAATTCTCAACCAAGTTTTTAGAATTTACGTCGTAACTTTCTTTTTGAGCTTTTAGTTTGCAGTACGTGCTTAAGTGTTAAACAGTTTGGCGCTGCCAGCCTTCACTGAGGCAACCAACCGTGTCTGACCCTCTTTTATACAGTATAGTACGATGTGTTTGAATAAATGGCTCTGAATGAGGTGTGACCTGGGTTCTGTTGTTGGGCCTTTTAGGGGCGTGTGACAGCAGTAGTACGGTACTGTATGAGCAGAGTGTACAGATAAGGGTACTTGGTGTCTGTATGAAGTGTGTGAAACCTACCAAGATAATTTAGAAACAATAATAAACTCATAGTATGGTGCCTCCACCTACAAAAAGCTATACCAACTATATAGGCTATAATTAGCTTTATATGGATTATTACAAATTTTGTAGCTATATACATGCACACAAACACAACACCTTCATCTCCAGAATTTATTTACAAAATTTCTTTGTATGTTTTATTTTGTATATATATATATATATATAGATTTTTTTGAACAATTCACAATAAGGAAACAAGCACACACTGTCATAGATGCAAAGCATTCTCACATAGATTGAGCTGGTCTTACACAAAGTGCCATGGCTCTGAGCTGCCACAAGGTGGCAGAGTCACGGCAAGTGTTTTTCAGAATCAGTATAATGCTAATCAGTGTATCTGGAAAAAACATAGGCACCTAGAATGTAAAGTTTGTGAACAAACTTTAAATTGGCTCGACAAAGCCAAGCTGTAATCTGAGAGAAAGGTGTTAACATTTCCAACAAGCCATCCCCCAACTGTAATCTTCCCTTACTCCCAAGGGTCCTAAAGGCATCCTCGTTATAGCCCATTATAAGTATGTTCTCATAAACGGATAGAAAAAGGATAGAAGTGAGCTATCCATACAAAAACCACAAGCAATCCCCACGGGCATACCCCAAAGATGCCCAGTAATTTTTAAGCTGGTAGCTTTAAAGCTGTAGGAGTAGCAGTGACAAAAGGTCACCTACAATATCAATAAGTTGGCTTTGTCCAGCCAACTTAATTACTTTGGTGTATTTTGTAATTGGCAAGTCTGAGAAAAAAAACAACATCATTTGTAAAAAGATATATTTTGTGGTACTTTTAATAGAAAAAAAGGTATTTTTAAACATATTTCTCCCCCCATGCAAAACTATGAGAATAGCTCAAATATATGATGTGTGTAAGCTTTCTGTATATACCTTGTGTCCAGGAAAAGCTATTGTGTCTAGTTTCCTAATTCTTATCATCAAACAGTGCCATTATGAACCACAAAGACTCGAAGGGCATAGGATGCTTAATTCAAAAGATAGGTTACTTCGAGCCAATCCAGTCCCTTGACTTTCCATTTAGCTGCAAGCCCTTAAACCATCGAATGTGACCACGCTATGCGAGAATCAAAACAGAGTTTTGAACCAACAAACAGAGTTTTGAAGCCTGAGACTCAAAATTAAAATGTGAATCACATATCTCAAACCAATAGGGGCCTTTCACAGAATGTTTGTATAGTTCTCTTTCTTCCAACATGGCTGCCTGTAACCATTGATAACCATTTTCAAAAGAAGATGCCTAATTTCTGTGCAGTGGTAGAGTAGGTAAAACACTGCAAAAGCACGATATTACTGTCCAACTGTGACTTGTTTACAAGATCCAGTGATAAGACATCGAATTATTAAATTTTTGTTGATATATTTTTCACATATCAACACATGGCAACCGCTGTTTTGCACAAATGGGCATTCTAAACATTCCACGCAAAGCCTCTACAGAGACGTTCTGTATGGACCAGGACTTAGTCTACTAACAGTCGTAGGACTTGTCGACTGATTGATTAGTTGATTACGTCGACAAATCTGTACAATTTGAGTTTTCCCACATGCACTAATACTGCACAGAAGGACCTCTTTAAATCTTTAAATCTTAAAGTGCTTATACCAGAGAAGTGTTTATCATTTTTCAGGAAATAACTCATTCAGTGTGGACAAGAACATAACAGTATGACTAATCGGCTAACAGATGTCTTGGGTCGACTAAGACCGAGCCGAACGTTCAATCGACTATGAGGGAGCAGCTCTTGTATGGACGTTAAATCCCCGAACGCTAAACTTAGCTTCCGTATCTACTCTCAGACGCTATGCTGTTAAGTTGTTTATTTATTTTTATATTGAAAATACATATAGTTTAATTAGATGCAATTATTTTCTTTTGAGTTTTGAATTTATTTTGATACCTTTTTTTTGAAGGAGTATGTGTCATTCATAACAAGTTGCATTTTAATGCATCCACTTCCATTCAGATGGTCTGTCAACAGAGTAAAAAATAAGTCTACCTCTCATGGCCCCACTGCAGAGTCAGTGGGTTTGTTGCTGCCTCACCCCCTGTGCTGGGAGCCAGTTGTGACATACCGGCTTGGATTAGCAGGCCATGTCGCTTCCCAGCACCCTAAAATAGAGAAGTAGAGGAGACACTCAAGCAGCTGCATCATACACACACACACACACACACGTTGGCTACAGGATCAGATAAACAGCAGAGCGGAGGCTGAGAGAGTCAGTTGGGCTGGTGAAACCACCTGGAGTCACATCGTAGATACAAAGGAAAAGAGAGACAGCAGAGCCTGACTAACTTGAGAAGAGTCCCAAACAGAGTTGGAGAAGTGACCACGTGATACCGAGAGTCTCGGCTCTGGCCCTAAGACACAGCAACGAGTTGGCAGACGCAAAACAAGAAATTAATAAGAGGCATTACAAAGTGCCAAAGGCAGACGCAAACGGTCTGTACATCAAAGCTGTGGTTGACACTCAGAATCACACACAAGTTTACTGCCTGGAGATAGAGGCCAGGGGAGAGCCAAACATGGCCCAAATCGCAGTCGAAGGTAAGAGACAGATAGAGTTATACCTCTACTGACTTTGCAGTTATGTGGTGGTGACAATGGGGTGCTGTGTGTTGGCAATTCAAGGTAATGTGTGAGGGTCAGCGAATGTGTATGGCCCAGGGGAACTATGGGGGTCAGGTTGTGATGGACAGGCCACTTCCTGAGTGCATAAGAAAGGCAGAAAAACAGCAGATTGTATACTAAAGCCCAAGCTGAAATGGGGGGGGGGCATTTGCAAAGATACCACACTGACAATGCGACGGGGTGAGTCGACAAGTTTAGTGACATGTTGGTATTTTGTGAAATGGTTTAACATTACAACCTCCACGTCCTCCGTGTCATTACAAGGAGCACAAAATTCACAGTTGTCCATCAAAGAAAGAAAAAAACAGTACAACTAATAAAAATATACCTACTATACGCCGACGATTGTCTGGTATAGCTCAGGTCGATAGGATGTGGGTCAGGGTTACTCCACTAGACTGCAGCTGTTGTGAAAAGAACAGTATGTATGTGGCAAGGGAAGACTCGTCAGGCATGCAGGGTGTTTTTTTTTAAAAGCCCTGGGCGAGTAACAGTCTGAAAATGTCCCCAACGTGGGTGCTCAGATGTTCCAACAGGCAAGAGTTCATGTGTGTACGCGCCAGGCCCGTTGAAAGCTCTAGCTGATGGGTAGAGTTGGATGTCAACATTTGGTGTGGGACAGGGAGTCAACAGCAAAGCAGTTTGCCATTTGATACGGTGGTGTTGAATATACCAGCAATGTAGGCCCTACTTGTTGATTCATATCACCGCATGAGCAACGTCACTGGAATGGGAACAGGCCGAGTGACCCGGTTTTCAGACGCCACTATTTACATATTAGCCATTATGATAACATGGGGATTCAAACAGCCAGACAGCTTCCAATGCTGATCTGGATAGCAACAGAAAGTGTCACAACTACAGTATAGGCTTAGCCAATCAGGTAAATACAATGTGTCCGCGATCAAAAGACTTTCGTCACCCTACATAAGTTCTGGTTGGAACACGAATCAGCAGAATCTGTGCTTAAAATAGGACTGTTGTTGATGCCATGGGTATGAAATGGAAATATGACATCTTGAAAAAAACATGACATGAAAAACATTACATGACATTTTCCCATTGAAAGGTCCTGGGAATCAAAAGTAATGGGAACCAAATTACCATGGCTTTCAAAAACAAAGGGTCAGAGTGGCCTTTTCCTTTTACAGTAAAAACAGGACTCATTAACCCGTTGCGTTCTGTTTTCACAGAAATTAACAGTAGGTTTCCCAGGAACTAAATTGTTTTTGCTCTGCTTAATTTGAAATAGACTGTTATATGTTACAATACAGACACAAAATGATAAGAACTCAGGGCAATGCATTCGTTAAAACCACATCAACTGTCAACAAATCATTAAAAATATAGGCCTATACTTTTTTATTAGACTGCGAGCCATGTTTCTCTTTAGCTGACCTGACTCTTGTGTTGGGAAAACTCTTTCATTCTAGCCCACAATATTTACACAAAAACAGGTCAGCCATGCGAGTATTAGCTTGCAACACAGGTAAAGTAAACATTATTGCATTTCACACTGAAGGCCAAGTTCCCTTAGCATTTTATCCCATTATGACAAACTGAAGTTTGCCTGTTAATTGAACTGAACATTGTGATAAATAAATACGCAAACAGTATGGGTATTACATTTTACGAGGAAGTCCCATTGAGATGCAACATCTCTCTTCCGAAGAAGACCCGGTTTCCTGGGTAGATGACCTGAGCTCCTGTCAGGTTTTTGCATTTGTTTATTTGTCACCGCCTCCACCGGTATTGCATGACCTCTGACCCCAGAGGAGTTGACGCTGTCATGGTAGGGTAGCCAAAGTGATGATTAGTTGTGTTCACTGAAACCTGATAAAGACGATGGCGGGACAAGGCAGCCACCCGGACACATGAGTCCGCTGCCGAGGACGTGTTTACTGCTGTGATTTAAGCTAAGGCATTGCGAAACATGTCAGACTGATCCCAACCCCCACCTTACCTAAAAACCCGTAGGTCTCATATTTACCTTGTGAGTTCGTGTTTACTGCCCCCGACTAAGATAATGTTTTGCTTTCCTTAACCGCAGTAATATTTCATATCGTGTTAAGAGAGGATGGCGTTTAAGCTGCGATGAAAACCCGAAAGAGGGAAATCATTATTCACGGTCTTCACGCGAGTCAATGGCCAGTGTAGGCCGGAGCATGTTGAAGATCAATGCCACCAAGGTTATCGTTGCTCCATTGTGAATTGATGGAGAACTATGGTGGTACTGCTAAGATCAGGGGCATAATACAGGGGGTGCAACTGCACCTGGGTCCTTGGTGTTGGGGGTCCCAAAGAGAGGCCCCTCCCGAGAGTAAATAGTCCCTATACACTCCATAAAATGTCTATACAGCATGGCTGACATTATCTTTGTCAGTTATAGGGAGGGGGCCCCATAAAAATTCCTGCACCCAGGGGGCCCACTGTGGCCTCGCTCACATGATATTTCACTTTAGTGGAACATATCAACTGTCAGCAGTCTTCCCATGTAAGTGCATCTACATGTAATTAAGCTAGCTACCACTGCTGTCCCTGTTGTCCACTGTCAACACCACCAGTCCTGTCAGGCTCTTCATTAACTTCCATTCATTTTGGGGACCTCATCTAAATATCATACTTCTGAAGTATAAGTCATGTACTGACAAGTACTGAGTAGATACAATTCTGAGGAGAAGATATGTGTTTGTTTTGGCATTTGACGTTATTACTTTTGAAAAATAAAAGCAGATCCAGTAAATTTTTTGAACGTTTGTGTGTCTTTGCCTTGCACGGAATGTTTGGGGAGGTTACCCATGGTTACGTGCCACCTTGTTGGAAGAAAGATTCTAAACATTATTTGAAAAGTTGACAGTTGGTCAAACTATACCTGAAATGAGAGACAGATTATTCTGCCATCGAGAGCATCAACGTTTTCTCTTACTCCCGCAGAGATGCCACGGCAGTTCCCCAAGATGTCGCTGAGCGACGTGGACGAGCAGGTGCGTCTGCTGGCGGAGAAGGTGTACGCCTCGGCCCTGAAGGAGGAGGACAGCAAGGATGTGCTGGCGATGTTCACTGTGCCCGAGGACTGTCCCATCGGCCTGCACGAAGACCGGGAGCGCGAGCTGCAGAGGGAGCTGGCTGAGGAGCACTCTGAGGAATCCACCAAGAGGTCAGAGGGAGGATCACTGGATTCAGTATCAGTATACATACCTGCCTTCATTTTTTAGAAATGTATCTGAGTGGTCTTACCAGACACACACACACACACACACACACACACACGCACGCGCGCACACGCAGATAAAGGCCCTTTTCCCTCTAAGGTTTTACATGTTGGCCAACCACTGTCCAACCAACTGTAGTGTTACCATTTTATAAATAGGAAAAAAGTGTTTTACAACCCAATGTGTAAACAAGGCAAAAAGGTGTTTAATGATTGGTTCCCATCCCCTCAGGGGACGTAGTGGTGGGTAAACCCACATTAACTCAGCTCTGTGTGAAATCGAGCTTACCCGCCTTTCTAAGCTGATATGAAGATATCTGTATGATTGAAATTCATGGTATAGTAAGAAATATCAGATTGATGGAAGTTACAAAATAGGTTATCAAGTAGGGTCTATTTTAGGAAATAAAACCAAATAATAATATTCTGAGATAATATACCAGTACTGTATGTGCTTTTTTTTTCTTTTCTTTTTTTTTCATTGACTGGACTTCATAGTTAACCCCCGCCCTGTGTTCCTCCAGGAAGAAGAATTTCAAGATGAAGCGTTCGCAGTCCATGTCCATGTCCATGCAGATCCCCGTCAGCGCAGAGTGGGCCTTGTCCGTGGTCTCCCCGCTGCTCTCCCCCGTCGCGCCGGAGCCCTGTGTTCCAGAGAGCTCTCCGGACTTCCAGAGGGTCACCATCAGCGGTGACTACTGCGCCGGGGTAAATGCGATATTCCTGCATGTGCTATCGATGTGAAACTGAGTAAAAAAACAAAATAAATAAACCTTTCAGTTTCGCCTGACATCGAATTTACACCAAAAAAAGTGCAATCCGGGATTGCAGATAAAACAAAGGACTGAAAATAAGACATGACATGCTCAACTCACGATTAGACCTTGATATTTCCGTGTTAAATATTTCAAAAAGTCACATTGGAGTACTGTCCTGGTCTCTCTTTTTTAAGATGGGATGACAGTGGCTCAGGAGGTAGAGCCGTCGTCTGGTAATCTGAAGGTACCCGGTTCGATTCCCGGCTCCTCCTGGCAGTGTGTCGAAGTGTCCTTGAGCAAGGCACTTAACCCCTAACTGCTCCCGATGAGCAGGTTGGCACCTTGCATGGTTGCCTTCGCTGTCGTTGTGTGAATGTGTGAGTGAATGGGTGAGTGTGAGGCATAAGTTGTAAAGCGCTTTGGATAAAAGCGCTATATAAATGCAGTCCATTTACCATTTACCAAGATATATGGACTGGCAAAATAGGCCTGTATGACAGCTAAACATTATCACTTTTGTGGCTGTAAAATGTTTGTTTACAAAAGTGGCCCTGGAGAGGCAGCAGCCACGTTTTACAACCGTTAGAGTAAAACAGATTTGACATGTAGTTTGAGTGATGTTGGATGAAGAAGGTTCTCTTCGAGAACATACCCCACATAAATTTACCCAGTGTTTAACATGGTGAAATTAATTCTGGATTGCACCTTTAAAATAATATGTACATCTCCAGATCACAGTGGAGGACTATGAGCAGGCATCTAAGAGTCTTCTGAAAGCTCTCTTCATCAGAGAGAAGTATTCCAGGCTGGCCTACCACCGCTTCCCCAGGACCACTGCCCAGTTCCTCCGCAGCGCAGAGAATGAAAAGTGGAAGGAGGAGGATGAGATCTTGCCGGGTAAGACGATTGGGCCCAAAAAGTGGGTACTCCTCCCTGTGTACCCCTCCATACAAGACCTATGATTCAAACTCTTGACAATCTGTCATATGATAGAAGATACAGATATGGCACTTCTTTGGGGAATCTCAACAGTAAAAGAAGGTGTAACACTTACTTTAGGGGGCATAAATAATGATTAAGTGCCTAGGAACTAATGAGGAACTATGTGATAACAAAGCGAAGGAACAAACTTAACCGATTTTATTTTATTTATTTGTTTTAGAATTTGTCTAACCACCACTCCCCATCATCTGCAGATATTCAACCTTGCCCGCGTGAGGGGGAGGACCCGTATACCTTTGAGGGCATTCCGGAGGACCTGAACTACACGCTGCAGGTGAAGGATGGCATAGTGTACGTCTACGACGACGCCGAGGCCCTGGAGAGGCAGCAGCCACGCAGCCTTCCCTACCCCGACCTGGAGACCTTTGCCATCGACATGAGCCATGTCCTCGCCATGATCGCCGACGGCCCAACGTGAGAGCCCCCCCCCCC